>CANXYI011989381.1:0-10764 GCA_948208565.1 Hura crepitans
AAAGTTATGGTGATTTGTGTGGTTCTTGTCTGAAAATGTAACTTAAGGGCAAAATATTAATAATTACAATCTAAAATGATTAATGGCCTATTAGTTAGACACCCATTGGATGGGTTGACCGGTCAACTAGGGGATAAAGCAGCTACTAGGCAGTTGGTCCTTTTGGGGCCCACTACTGTGTATTGATGGTGGCGGGTGCAGCTGCCGAGATTCTATGATGAACCTGCACTATTGTGTATCTCTTTGTGGATATTGGGAGTGGTCTACGAACAGGTCCCTACTATCCACCCTTTGTGATGATTATTGTGATTTGCAGATATTAGGAGTGGTCTACGGACGGTTCCCTACTATCTACTAGTCCGATATTGGGAGTGGTCTATGGATGGGTCCCTGCTATCAGGCGAGGTAGGTACAGCTACTTAGGCCCTGAAAAGGGCCACTACACAGGATAGATCCCATTATTCGGTGTCTTAAAATGTCGTATGTTTGGTATGGGCCTTTAAGGTAATAAAGTGACTTAAATAAAAAGATAAGTGAACTGAAGCTAATAAGTGACTGGGCTTAGAGTGTTGGGGTTACTTGCTATGTATGGAACATAACCTGTTGCATGCTTGCATGTTTGGACATAACATGTTTGGTTGATTCCACCACTGAGTGTCATACTCAACGTGTCAGTGTTTTGATGTGCAGGCTGTAGATGGAGTGACGGTTAGCACCAAACATTAGCATCAGTGTAGCTGCCGTAGAGTCTTTTGGTACTTTTTTGTTTTCCCTTTTAAGTTTGTGTAGACGCACTCATGTATATAGATGTCATAGGTTATGGGACATGTGTACAAATGAACTTAATAAACTGAAAGCATGTACAATTTTATCTGATAATGAATATCTATTTTTGCATGCTTGTATGTTGATGGGTCTACGGCCCTATGATTGGTGAAATGGGGATATTATTGTGTTGTTGACTGTGTTCTGGAGGACTAGAGGGTCCAGAAGGGGGTTATGATTGGAAATGAGATTGGAAGTGTTTTTCTTTGCAGGTTCAATTGGGGTTAGTTGCCAGGGCAGTCATTATGCTGCCTAAATTTCTGTAATTGTCTGATAGGGTCAAATTAGAGTTTTAATGGACAAAAATTAGTAGTAATAAAAGGATAATTAATCAGAATGGGATAAAGGCATGTTTGGTCAAATTTGATCAAGCTTTGGTAGAAGTTAAATGAAAAGCCCCTAGAAAAATCTTAAGATGGGTGACCTCAGCGGGAAGTGGCAAAACTTGTCTGTTTCAGGTAGAAATGGGTTGGGGGTGTTACAATTACTGCATTATGATATTTTGTTATTCTTATACTGCCTATAAACGACAGTTAAAACCATTTTATCAAATAGAAACATATCATACAAAAATTTGGGTAACATAATGGCTACTCAGGGTGAAAAACTGAAATTTTAAACCTATAAAATTACACTTCTATAACCGTTATACTCAATTCCCCAACTCCTGGACCCATTTAGTCCTCCAATAACTCAATCAGCATCTCAATCATAGCAACACAATATAGGGTCTTAAACCCATAGATATTAACAGCAACCACACATGCATGCAATTATATAGTCATTCACTTATCATTCATATCCTTATAATTTACAAGCCATTATATCTATGTATTAAGAGTATGACTATCATGCCATTATCTGGGGCCCAACACCCTCTATACATGAGTGCTATAGCTCTAAACATATACAAGTAAACAAAAATATGCCCCCAAGATGGCTAGTCAGTCACACTGTGCATGCTAAGGCTGAACAACTACTATCTACAACCTGCATCGGAACACCGATACATTGAGTATAAACTTAGTGGTGATTTTAATATAATGAATATATGTCACACACATAATCATGCAATCATCATACATTAGATTAGTTATCTACATATGCAAAACTAGTTACATGCAACTCTATTAAGTTTTAGTCTATCTCATTATTCCAAAATTTGCGTCTCTCATAAGTTAATTAAACTTGCTAGGTTATATCCAACACATGTAATCAAGTCAAATATGTCATCAATTCCTTTTAGTCATTATTACCACAATAATGTTCCATTTGTCTAAGTTAGGCCTATACTAGAAAGACTACACTTAGAGACACTAGATAACAGGATCCAAACTATGTAATGGCCTACATTTTAGACCTCAGTAGCTACACCTACCTATATCCATCCGATAATAGGGATCAGCACCATAAAACCTCCCAATACCAAAGTGGCAGATGGTAGGGATAAGTCCTAGTAGACCTCACAACATCTGTAAGGATAGAATAGATCAACCTCATGAGACCTTCCAATACCCCAAGCATCATCTCATCTCAAGTGGATAGCAGGGATCAACCCCATGGGACCTCTCAATATCCTTAAGTACAATGGGTAGCAGGGATTAGCCCATATAGACCTTCCACTACCCGAGTGTGCAAAGTTCATCATAAAACCTTAACGACTGCACCTCCCATCTCAATCATACAAGAAATTGCCCAAAAAGACCAAAACCCCTAGCAGCTTCTAATTCCCTAATTGATTAGTTAACCTATACAATTGATGTCTAACTGATATAGGCAAAGTTCTATTATAACTTTATTAATATAGTTACAGACCATTAATCTCGCTTGTGAGGTAACCATAATTCTCACAGTCATTTGCACACAAGCACATGAGCATATTTTCCCCAGTTACGGGTTATTTTACGAGTCAAGTCACTATTCATTTTGTCACTCCCATAATTCCTATTTTCATGTTATCACTATCAATCCATGCTTTCTAATACATCAAGATTTTAGCATAAACATTATCACCAATTCATCATTTCTAGGTTACCATTGTGATCACATTTATGAGCATTCTCACCTCTAATACATGCATGTATATTCACCCCAAATCATGCCATTTTATCATTCCAACAATGCTCACATTTACACACATTATACCTTTAGCACACATTTACTACACATTATTTCTTTTCATTAGTTTCACATCCCTACCATATTTTAAGTCTAATTTGTAACTCACTCACACTTCCCACACTTGTCATGCACACATGCACATTACATGGCTACCATACACACCATTCGGCTACTTCAAACACACACATATACAAATGCATTCTTTCCGTATAATTCACACACAAGGACTTTGTTTCATCATGCTAACATAATCACATGGCCAATTTACATCAAACATGCATCCATACCTAAAATCTACCATTTCCATACACACTCACATGCACACACATCATGGCATACATCAATTACATTAAATCCATATACCTAGGGTGTGTAAACACCCTTATTCTCCACTCTATTCCCTTGAATGGCCTTCTCTCACCAATTCCTTTCCTTAATCTAAAACATACACACATAAAGCTTAAAAAATTCCCAAAAATTTGACATAACTCCAAATCAAAATCTATCACCATGGTTATTCTTAGAACACCTTAAGCTAGCTAAACAAAAAATAAGTTGGATAAAAACACTTACACTCAAAAATGGCATTATTCACCCTTTCTCAAAATCTCTCTTTCTAACCTCTCTTTCTCAATTCTGTCACTTGAAAAGGCTTTTAAGAGGTTGTGGAGGTTAAGAACCACATAAATTTTGATGGATTTAGGTGTGTGATGAGAGATAAAAAGAAGAAAAATAGGGGAGCTGGCATCAACCACTTAAGGGAAAATGGGGAAAATGATAGCCTTTGGCACATATGGCACTCCCACATGTGTCTAGGCTTTTATATTAAGAGGTTGGATGGCTTGGATCACACCACGTGTTGATCCAATAGCCTATTTTAACACAATTTTGTTTTAAACTTTAGAAATTCAAAATATTTTTTCTAGACCTCCAAAAATCATTATTTCAGTGCCATAAAATTCTCGATATTGCCCATTAAAGGCCCCATAAAATTTCAAGCCAAAACTCCAAAGGCAATTAGGGTTCTTATTCACTCATGAAATCTAAAAATTTTGAATAAATATCAAACAACCTCGAAATATTAAAATTCCTTCACCAATAAACTCATTGGAATTTTTGAGCTTCAAAGTATGGTATTTTCAAGTCCATCCGGGCACATCCCAGAGCTGTCCTAGCACAAACTCATTTAAGGTCACTATTCACTAGTTCTTAGTCCTAAATGATTTATTGGTTTTGCTAAAATTTTTAATTAATTCATTTTTATCATTTTGTAAGCTGTTAATGTTTTATGATCAGTACTCCCTTTTTTGACTATTACAATGGGCCCCGACTCCTCAAGGGTCACTAATCATGCCTTAGAGGTACTATTCATGAAACTAAGAATTACAGGCATTACAATCTTTCCCTTTTTAAGGAATTTCATCCTCAAAATTACTTAATAAGAATAGCTATGGATATTGAGCCTTCATTTGCTCCTCTCTTTCTCAAGTGGCTTCTTCTATTTTGTGATGCTTCCACATCACCTTTACCAATGGTATGGCTTTATTTCTCAGTTGCTTAATCTCCCTATCCAGGATCTGCATTAGTTCCTCTTCATATGTTAAACTTGGTTGCACATGAACTTCTTCTGCAATTATGACATATGAAGGATCAAATCAATATCATCTCAACATCAAGACATGGAACACATCATAGATCTGCTGTACTGCTAGTGGCAAAGCTAATTGATATGCCACTGGTCCCACACATTCTACCACCTCATATGGACCAATAAATATGGGGCTTAATTTTCCTTTCTTACTAAACCTAAGTATCTTTTTCCATAGCGACAATTTTAGAAATACTTTCTCACCAACCTCATATTTAGTGCCTCTCCATTTCAAGTCAGCATATGACTTCTGTCTGTCTGTGGCAACCTTTAATTTGTCTCTTATGATTTTAACCTTTTCTTCAACATCTTTGACCAAATCAAGTCCCATCAGTCTATTCTAGCCTGATGGCTGTTATTATAACCAAATTTAGCTAGAGGTAAATACTGATCCCAGCTACCTTTGAATTTGATGGCACACCTATAGAGCATATCTTCCAATACTTGTATCACCTATTCTGACCGTCCATCTATCTATGGGTGAGATGTTATGCTAAAAGTCAAGCGAGTACCCAAAGCTTCTTGTAAGTTCTTTCAAAATATGAAAGTAAAACATAGGTCTTGATCAGAGATGATAGCCACTGGTGCTCTATGTAATCTCATAATCTCAACAATATACAACCATGCCAACCTATCTAAGGAATAGTCCATTTTGACTGGTATAAAATGGGTTGTCTTGGTCAATCTATCCACAATCACCCAAACTACATCACATTTATTCCTTGTCATTAGCAAACCCATCATAAAGTCTATAGTGACTTTTTCCCATTTCCACTCTGGGATCACTATAGGATGTAATAATCTAGAGGGAACTTAATGCTCAACCTTCACCTACTAAATGTCAGACATGGGTTACATATTCTGCTACATCTTGTTTCATCCCTAGCTACCAATAATAAGGCTTCAAATTTAGGTACATCTTTGTACTTCCTAGGTGCATAGAATACAAAGCTTTATATGCTTCCCTCAAAATCTATGTCATTAGTTCATCTACTTTAAGTACACATAATATGTTGTGGTGATATAGATGGCCATCTTCTTTAAGCTCATAGTCAGAGGTCCTCCCCTTTTTGACTTTAACTATTATCTACATCAGCTATGCATCTCATATTTGTGCTTTTTTTACTTGTTGCTTAAAATTAGGTTTTACCTGCAACTCTATTAAAATGACATCACCTTCACTGTACTGCATCTGAGCATTCATGGTTCTCATAGCAGCTATAAACTTCTAGCTCAAAGCATCGGTTACCACATTAGCCTTTCTCGAGTGGTAGTCAATCAAACAGTCGTAATCTTTTATCAACTCCATCTAATGTCATTGTCTCAAGTTCAATTCTTTTTGTATGAGAAGGTATTTTAGGCTTTCATGATTAGTGTAAATGTAACATCTTTCACCATATAAATAGTGCCTCCATACTTTCAATGCAAGCACAATTGCAGCTAACTCTAGGTTATGTGTGGGGTAATTCCTTTCATGTGGCTTCAATTGCCTTGAGGCATAAGCAATCACTTTACCTTCTTTCATTAATACACAACCAAGTTCATTATGGAATGCATCACTATAAACCATAAAATCTTTCTCTTATTTTGGTTGAGCAAGGATAGGGGCTTCAGTTAACATCATCTTTAACCTATCCAAACTTGCTTTACACTTGTCATCCTATATGAATTTCATATCCTTCCTCAACAATCTAGTCAATAGAGCTACAATTATAGAGAACCCTATCACAAATCTCCTGTACTACCCCACCAGTCTTAGGAAGCTTTGAATCTCTGTTACATTCCTAAGAGGATTCCATTTTAGCACATTTTTAACCTTACTTGGATCCACTCTGATGCCTTTTGCTGATGCAATATAGCCTAAAAAGGCTACTTCCCTTGGTTAGAACTCACACTTACTCAACTTTGTATACAGTTATTTCTCTCTCATAGTCTATAACACTATTCTCAAATACTGCTCATGTTCGTCCTGACTCTTGGAGTATACTAGAATGTCATCAATGACAACCACAACAAATTGGTCTAGATAAGGTTTAAAGATCTTGTTCATCAGGTCCATGAAAGCTACTAGGGCATTAGTGAACCCAAAAGGCATCACTAGGAACTCATAATGCCCATATCTAGTTCTAAAAGTAGTTTTCAAAATATCAGCTTCTTTAATCTGCAACTGATGATACCCCAATCTCAAATTTATCTTGGAAAACACACTGGCACCTCTAAGTTGGTTACAGAGATCACCAATTATGAGCAATAGTTATTTATTCTTTATTGTCACCTTATTCAGTTTGTTTATAGTCAATGCACAATTGAAGTAACCCATCTTTATTCTTTAGAAACAACATGGGTGCTCCCCAAGGTGAAGTGTTCAGCCTAATGAAGCCTCTATCTAACAATTCCTACAACTAGATCTTTAACTCCTTCAACTTTATAGGTGCCATCTAATATAGAGTAATAGACACAGAAGTGGTAACTTGGATTTACCTTAATCTTAAAGTCTAACTCTTTCTATGGTGGTAATCCTGGTAACTCCTCTAGGAATAGGTCGGGGAACTCTAACACTAGAGGTATTTGATCAATACTTGGTGGTGCGATATTAGTGTCAACCACATGAGCTAGGTAAGCCTCACATCCATTTTAGATGAGTTGCCTAGTTGTCACAGTTGAAATAATGTTAGGCAAGGAATTTCTCTCACCAATTACTGTCACCTCATGGCCCTCAGTTATCCTAAGAGTAAGCCTCTTTTTTCTCGCAATCAACTATTGCCTTATGTTCAGACAACCAATCCATACCTAGAATTACATCAAACTCATCAAAAGGAAGTTCAATAAGGTCAGCTAAGAATACTTGATCCTGAATCATCAGAGGACAATGTTTATATACTCGATTCACTGTCACACTCTGCCTAATAAGGTTGCTTATGATATCTATATCTATAGGTTCAAAATCTAGCCCCCTATCTTATGCTTATGCAGTGCAAATGTAAGAATGTGTAGATCCTAGGTCTATCAAAGACAAAAAAAGGTACATCAAATAAAAAGAAAGTACCCGTAATTACATCAGGTGCCTTTACCTCTTCACAGGCTCAAATAGCATACTGGCAAGTTAGGGCTTGCATCTTTAATCTGGTCCTCTAACTAGTGCTTAGCTTATCACTTTTATTTTCCCTTTATCCTCGACTGGGTTCTAGTGAGAAAACCCACATCTTAGTAGCATCAGCCTGCTTCTATGGACAATCCTTGTAAAAATGATCCTTAGCTCTACATACAAAACATTCTCCCTACAAAGACTACCAACACTGTCCCTAATGACTCCTATTACTCGTCCCACACATTGAGGGCGTACGCCTTGTTGTAGATACATAGGCATTAAAGGCTTACTATGGGGTTGAGGTCTGAATGAAAAAGCCTGACCTGAGCTCTATGCATGTCCCTGCTCTATGGACAATCCTTGTAAAAATGATCCTTAGCTCTTCATACAAAACATTCTCCCTGCCTAGACTGCCAACACTATCCCCATTGACTCCTATTACATGTCCCACACATCAAGGGTGTACTCTTTGTTATAGATACAGGGGTATTAAAGGCTTGTTGTAGGGTTGAGGTCTGAATGAAAAGCCTGACCTGAGCTCTATGCATGTCCCTACCTCTGGGACTATTGTGTAGCTTAAGACTCCTTCTGCTTCTTGCTTACCCCAGGTGTTAAACTAGTCTGGCTAGCTGTGAATGGCCTATTTTTCTAGAAAAGGTCTCTCTTCTCTTGTACCATCTCTTTCACGGCATAGACAGCTGATACAATTGCTAAAAACTCTCTGATCTAAGTGGTACCAATCTTCGTCTGTGACTCTACATTGAAGCCCTTCTCGAACCTCTTAAATCTCTCATTCTCTATAGGTATGAACTCCTTAGCATACTTGCTCAACTAAGCAAAGTCCTTCTTATACTCTAATATAGATCTCCTTCCTTATTTTAGGTCTAGAAATTCCTACCTCTTTTTATTCTTGTAAGATTCAGGAATATATCTCTTTCGAAACTCCTGAAGAAAGAACTCCCATGTCACATTAGCTATAGCCTTTCTTCTCTTTGTAGTGTGCCACCAATGGAAAGCTTCTTCTTAGAAGAGTGTGGTGGCTAATTTCATACTCTCCTCATCGGTACACTCAAGCTACTCTAATATCCTAATAGTCCACTCTAGCCAATATTTAGCCCTTACAACATCATCCTCCCTTAAGCCCAGAGAGTCTAGAGCCCCTATCTTCTTCACTCATTCCAAGTAAGTCTTTTACAAGGCAACTGGGGGTGGTGGAGGTGGTGCTAGAGCTAGTGGAGGTGGTGGAGCAGTAGCAAATGTATGCCTCAACAACTCTACTATCAGTTGTAGGAGTGCTGAGGAAGCCTATGCATGTGTCTGTAGCTGTGTTTGTGGTTGGTGTGCTACATCACTCAACACTGGCATGGCTGCACTCACATCTAGTCCATGTAAAGTGGTAAGAGAATGACTCACCACCTCTTCCCCTCGATCTAATGGGGTCGACTCGCATATCATGGAAAACTACAATAACATAAACAATCAGCCTCACACAATATAACTTTATAGGGTATAGAACCCTAAACCATGGCACTCATGCATACTAAGCCTAGAAATGCCTAAACTAACTTTGATATAACCTTATGTAACACCTTCTACTTGATTCCCAAAGGAACCCAACCGAAGATGCTACTTCACGTAGGTCACCTATCCTGATTCTACCCCAGGTGTCATTCATTTAACACTTATGGTCTTTTCTAACCTGAGGGTTCTTTATCATTATTACTGCATTATGATATTTTATTATTCTTATACTACTTATAAATGACTATTAAAACCATTTAATCAGATAGAAACACATTATACAAAAATTTGGGCAGCATAATGGCTACCCAGGGTGAAAAACTGAAATTTTAAACTTGTAAAATCACACTTCTATAACCATCATACTCAATTCCCCAACTCTTGGACCCATTTGGTCCTCTAATAACTCAATCATAGCAACACAATATAGGGTCTCAGACCCACATATATTAACAACAACCACACATACATGCAATTATATAGGCATTCACTTATCAGTTCACATTTTTATAATTTATAGGACATTATATCTATGTATTAAGAGTATAACTATCATGCCATTATCTTGAGCCCCACACCCTCTATACATGAGTGCCCTAGTTCTAAACATATACAAGTAAATAAAAATATACCCTAAAACAGCTAGTCAGCTACACTATGCACACTAAAGCTGAACAGCTACTATCTACAACCTGAGCATTGGAACACCAATATGCTGAGTATAAACTCAGTGGTGAATTTAATGTAATAAATGTATGTCACACACATAATCATGCAATCATCATGCATCATGCTAGTCATGTACATATGCAAAACTAGTTACATGCAACTCTATTAAGTTTTAATCTATCTCATTATTCCAAAATATGTCTCTTATAAGTTAATTAAACTTACTAGGTTATATCCAACACATGCAATCAAGTCAAATATGTCATCAATTCCTTTTAATCATCATTACCACAATTATGTTCCATTTATCTAAGTTAGGCCCATACTAGAAAGATTACACTTAAAGACACCAAATAAAGGAGTCTAAACTATGTAGTGGCCCACATTTTGGACCTTGATAGCTGTAACTACCCATATCCATCTAATAGCAGGGATTAGCCCCATAAGACCTCCAAATATTAGAGTGGCAAATGGTAGGGATAGTCCTAGTGAACCTCCTAACATCTGTAGGGATGGTAGGCATTAGCCCTATAGGACCTCTCAATACCCTAAGCATCATCTCATCTCTAGTGGATAGTAGGGATCAACCTCATGAGACCTCCTAATATCCATAAGTATAATGGGTAACAAGGATCAGCCCATATAGACCTTCTAATACCCGAGTGTGCAAGATTCATCATAGAACCTCAATGGCTACACCTGCCATCTCAATCATACAGGCAATAACCTAGGAGAACGTAGCTGTTAATTCCCTAGTTTACTAGTTAACCTATCTAGTGAGTGTCTAACTGATATGGGCCAAGTTTTATTATAACTTTATTAAAATATTTACAGATCATTAATCTCATTTGCAAGGTAACCATAATTCTCATAGTCATTTACACACAGGCAC
>CANXYI011989395.1:0-11235 GCA_948208565.1 Hura crepitans
ATGAGTTACTAAGACTACCTCCACATCGGGAGTTAGACTTTGAGATTGAGATATATCCTAGTGTGAACCCAGTGTCCATTACACCATATAAGATGGCCCCAGCAGAGTTGAAGGAAATTTGCAGGAGTTGCTAGATAAAGGCTTTATCAGGCCTAGTGTTTCACCTTAGGGAGCACCTGTGTTGCTTGTGAAGAAAAAAGATGGTCACTTCGGTTGTGTATCAATTATAGGCAATTGAATAAGGTGACAGTTAAGAATAAATATCCATTGCCTAAGATCGATGATCTCTTTGACCAATTGTGAGGTGCTAGTGTCTTTTCTAAGATAGATTTGAGGTCAAGATATCATCAGTTGCAGATCAAAAAGAGTGATATTCCTAAGACTACCTTCAGAACTTGATATAGGCATTATGAGTTCTTAGTGATGCCATTCAAGCTTACTAATGCCCTAACAGCATTTATGGATCTAATAAACTAGATCTTTAAGCCGTACTTGGATCAGTTTATGGTTGTGTTTATTGATGAGATCTTGGTATACTCCAAAAGTCGAGAGGAACATGAACAACATCTCTGAATTGTATTGTAAACTCTTTAGAGAGAAATAGTTGTATGCTAAGTTTAGTAAATGTGAGTTCTGGTTGGAAGAGGTAGCTTTCTTGGGTTATATTGCCTCAGCTGAAGCTATCAAAATGGATCCAAGCAAAGTTAAAGCGATATTAGAGTGGAATCCTCCTAGGAATATAACTGAGATGTGAAGTTTCCTAGGATTGGCAAGTTACTATCAAAGGTTCGAGAAAGGTTTCTCAATAATTGCTGCTCCACTGACACGGTTGATAAGAAAAGATGTGAAGTTCGAGTGGAATGACAAGTGTCAAGCTAGTTTTGACAAATTGAAGCAGATGTTGACAGAGGTTCCTATTCTTACCTAACCAAAATAGGGGAAAGAATTTGTGATATACAATGATGCTTCACACAATGGACTTGGTTGTGTATTGATGCAGGAAGGCATGGTGGTTGCATATGCCTCTAGGCAATTAAAGCCTCATAAGAAGAACTATCTCACACATAACTTAGAGTTAGCCATAATTGTGTTTGCATTGAAGGTGTGGAGACATTACTTGTATGGAGAGAAGTGTTACATCTATGCGAAACATAAGAGCTTGAAGTATTTACCCACACAGAGGGAGCTGAACTTGAGACAGCAATGATGGATGGAGTTAATCAAGGACCAAAATTGCTTGATTAACTATCATCCAAAAAAAGCGAATGTAGTTGCAGATGCCTTAAGCAAGAAGCTTATTGCTACTTTGAGGATGATGTATGCCAGAATGGAATACACAGTGGAAGGTGCACTGTTGGCTAAACTATATGTTAAAGCTAACTTTAAGCAGCAAGTAAAGGAAGCTCAGTTAAGAGATGCCCAGATGTTGCAAATCATGAGTAAAGTTAAAAAGGGGAAGGTGATAGCATTTAAGTTAAGTGATGATAGAAGCTTATACTACTAGAACAGGCTATGTGTGGCAGACATAGATGGATTGAGAGTGCAGGTTTTAAAGGAAGCTCATGAAGCTCTATATTACATGCATCCAAAAAGCACGTAGATGTACCTTGGGTTGAAACCCCATTATAGGTGGCTAGGGATGAAGCAAAAGGTAGCAGAATATATGGCTCGATGTTTGACATGCCAACAGGTAAAGGCAGAACACCAAGTTCATTCTGGATAGTTACACCTAATAGCAATCCCAAAATAGAAATGGGAAAAGATCACTATGGATTTTTTCATGGGATTGCCACTAAATAGGAGCAAGTTTGATGCAATATGGGTGATTATAGATGGGCTAACTAAGATAGCCCACTTCATACCAGTGTGGATGGATTATTCTTTGGAGAAGTTAGCTAGATTGTATATTGATGAGATCATGTGGTTACACGGAGTACCAGCTGCCATAATCTCATATCGAGACCTGAGATTTACTTTCAAGTTTTGGAAGAAGTTACAGGAGGCCTTAGGTACTCGATTGACATACAGCACAGCATTTCATCCTCAGATAGATAGACAATCAAAGAGGGTGATACAAGTGTTAGAGGACATGTTGCGTAGCTATGCAATAGAATTTAAAGGCAACTAAAATCAATATTGGTCATTGGCTGAGTTTGCATACAACAACAGCTACTAGGCTAGCTTAGGGATGGCACTATATGAAGCTTTGTATGGTAAAAGGTGCAAGACCCCTCTCTATTAGACTAAAGTGGGAGAAAGCAAGATTGTTGGATCTGATTTGATCAGAGATGCTGAGGAGAAAGTCAAGATTGTAAAGGAAAGGTTGAAAGGTGCCTTAGATCGACATAAGTCATATGTTGATTTATAAAGGCGAGACATCGAGTACGAGGTTGGTGATCGAGTGTTCTTGAAAGTGTCACCATGGAAGAAGATGCTCAGATTTGGCAAGAAAGGAAAACTTAGCCCCAGATTTATTAGGCCCTACAAGATCACGGAAAGAGTAGGTCCCTTGGCATATAGGTTAGCATTTCCACCTGAACTATAGCAAATACATGCTGTCTTTCATGTATCGATGTTGAGGCGATACCAATCCGATCCATCACATGTGATAGCTACAAAAGAGATATAGTCCAACCAGATTTGATGTATGAAGAGGAACCACTGTGGATCCTAGCAAAGGAAGTGAAGCAGCTGAGGAACAAATCTATTCCTTTGGTGAAGGTATTATGGAGGCACCACACTACGACAAAGGCGACGTGGGAAAGCAAGGAATAGATGGAGATGCAGTATCCTCAACTCTTCACCATAAGTAATTTTAAGGATGAAATTTCTTAAGAGGGGAAGGATTGTAATGCCTATAAGTCAGGGTTCTATGAACAGTACCTTTTAGACCCGAGTGATGTTCCCTGCTGCGTGGGGCATTGCCATGAGACCAAAAAGGGGTGTATTGTTCATAAAACTTTTACGAGCCTGAAAATGAGTAAAACAAATGAACTTAAAAATTTAGCAGAACTAATAAATCATTTCGGGTCAAGAACTAGTGAATGGGGAGATAAAATGAGTTTATGTCAAGACAGCCCCGAGATATACCTAGACAGACCCAAAAATACCATATCCTGAACCTTAAAAATTCCAATGAGTATGTTGGAGAAGAAATTTTAATTTTCTGAGATCATTTGATATTTTTTCTAAATATTTTATTCTAACGGGTGAATAGTGTCAAAAAGTCAACTATGGAATTTTGACTTGAAATCTTACGTGGGCCTTAATGACACTAATCGATGATTTTTAAGAAGGGAAGGATTATGGAGGCACCACACTATGATAGAGGTGATGTGGGAAAACAAGGAATAGATGCAAATGCAGTATCCTCAACTCTTCACCACAGGTAATTTCGAGGACGAAATTTCTTAAGAGGGGAAGGATTATAATACCCGTAAGTCAAGGTTCTATGAACAATACCTTCTAGGCCCGAGTGATGTTCCCTAAGGTACGGGGCATCGCCACGAGGCTAGAAAGGGGTGTATTGGTCATAAGACTTTGACGGGCCTGAAAATGGGTAAAATAAATGAATTTAAAAATTTAGCAAAACCAATAAATCATTTTGGGTCGAGAACTAGTGAATGGGGGATAAAATGAGTTTGTGCTAGGATAGCCTCGGGATGTACCCAGACGGATCCAAAAATACCCTATCCTAAATCTCAAAAATTCCAATGAGTATGTTGGAGAAGGAATTTTAATTTTCTGAGATCACTTGATATTTTTTCTAAATATTTTATTCTAGCGGATGAATAGTATCAAAAAGTCAACTATGGAATTTTGACTTGAAATCTTACGTAGGCCTTAATGACACTAATCAATGATTTTTAAAAGGGGAAGGATTATGGAGGCACCATACTACGATAGAGGCGATGTGGGAAAGCGAGGAATAGATGCAGATGCTGTATCCTCAACTCTTCACCACAGGTAATTTCGAGGATGAAATTTCTTAAGAGGGGAAGGATTGTAATGCCCGTAAGTCAGGGTTCTATGAATAGTACCTTCTAGGCCCGAGTGATGTTCCCTACGGTACGGAGCATCGCCATGAGGCCAGAAAGGGGTGTATTGGTCATAAAACTTTCACGGGCCTGAAAATGGGTAAAACAAATGAATTTAAAAATTTAACAGAACCAATAAATCATTTCAAGTCGAGAACTAGTGAATGGGGAGATAAAATGAGTTTGCGCCAGGACAGCTCCGGGATGTACCTAGACGGACCCAAAAATACCATATCCTGAACCTCAAAATTTCTAATGAGTATGTTGGAGAAGGAATTTTAATTTTTTGAGATCGTTTGTTTTTTTTTAATATTTTATTTTAATGGGTGAATAGTATCAAAAAGTCAACTATGAAATTTTGACTTGAAATCTTATGTGGGCCTTAATGACACTTATCAATGATTTTTAAAAGGGGAAGGATTATGGAGGCACCACACTACGATAGAGGCGACGTGGGAAAGCGAGGAACAGATGCAGATGCAGTATCCTTAACTCTTCACCACAGGTAATTTTGAGGATGAAATTTCTTAAGAGGAGAAGGATTGTAATGCCCATAAGTCAGGGTTCTATGAATAGTACCTTCTGGGCCCGAGTGATGTTCCCTGCAGTGCGGGGCATCGCCACAAGGCTAGAAAGGGCTGTATTAGTCATAAAACTTTGACAGGCCTGAAAATGGGTAAAACGAATGAATTTAAAAATTTAGCAAAACCAATATATCATTTCAGGTCGATAACTAGTGAATGGGGAGATAAAATGAGTTTGTGCCGAGACAACCCCGAGATGTACCCAGACGAACCCAAAAATACCATATCTTGAACCTTAAAAATTCCAATAAGTATGTTGGAGAAGGAATTTTAATTTTCTGAGATCGTTTGATATTTTTTTGAATATTTTATTCTAACGGATGAATAGTATCAAAAAGTCAATTATGGAATTTTGACTTGAAATCTTATGTGAGCTTTAATGACACTACTCGATGATTTTTAAAAATAAAATGAGTATTTTTGGAGGTCCAGAGAATTTTCTATGAATTTCTAAAGCTTAAAAAGGTATCGATAGAATATGAGCTGTTGGATCACCACGTGTCGTAATTAGGGCCACCCACCTACCCTTATATAAAGGTTTACACATGTGCCAAAGCATTATCTTCCTCCCTTTGAACCCTAAAAACCCAATGCCATATATTCTCTCTCCTCTATCTTTTTTTCTTTATTTTCTCTCTCGTCTCTCCACTAAAATTCACAAAAATTATATGAATCTTAGCCTCTACAGTCTCTAGAAGCCAAATCTTCTGACAAAAATTGGAAATAGAGCCTAGAAAGAGACATCTCACACTTGAGTGAATAGTGTCAATTTCTTGAGTAAGTATTTTTAATCCACTTTTTATTTTTGTTTTAAGTAGATTAAGGTATCCTAAGATTAGCCATGGTCTTAGATTTCTATTTGGAGTTATGTAGGATTTTTTAGAATTTTTCTAAGGTCAAAATGTGTATGTTTAGGTACCAAAGAGACCTTTGAAGGAGAACAAGGATTCAAGCCTTCAGGTGGTGGGGAAAAGGGTGTTTTCACACCCTAGGTATGTGGAATAGACTTAAATTTAGTATGTCACATGATTTGCCGTAGAAATATGCATGTTTGGTATATAGAAGTTCATGTTCAGGGTGTTAAGTATAACATTAAGATAAAATGATGTTTTGGTAATGTTAATGAACTCAAAATAATAGGTTTTTCATGATAAATTGAAAAGGAATCTAGGTGTATGTGCATGTGTGTGTTATAGTCGAATGGTGTGTAATGAATGGCATGGCATGTCTAAGTAAGCATATGGTATGTTAGGTAGAAAAATGGCATGTAAATGAGGTGTGTAAACCATATTTAGATATGGACAGTGGTATTAACATGTATAGCATGGAATTTTGGTGAAATAAGGGCTTATTTGAGTATGTATATTGTAATAAGGTAATGAATTAGGAAATTGTATGAATATGTACCCTATTTTGTGAATATATCTCATGAATGGATATGTGGGGAAATAATGGAATTTAGTGTGGGGAAATATACCCTATTGTGTGAAATATATCATCAAAGGCATGAAACCTAAAATTAACCAAATGAATAGTAACATTCTCGTAAACTGACCAAATGAATAGTAACTTTGCAACAATAGGCAAAACATGACCTCTTGTGTGAAACATGGCATAGGATGAGACTTAGTGGTATAATAGATTTAAGAGTTAATAACATTAGAGTAACAATCTTAAATGGTTAATAAATGGTAATTTGGCCCATCAGTTAGACACCCACTAGATGGGTTGACTGATCAACTAGGAAGTTAGCAACTGCTAGGCAATTTGGTCCTCTCGGGGCCACTGTTGTTTGTTGGGTGTGAAGGTTACAACCGCCGAGGTTCTGAGATGAACCCTACACACTCGAGTATTGGGAGGTCCACTTGGGCTGATCCTTATTACCCATTTGATGTCTGTGGATATTAGGAGGTCCTATGGGGTTAATCCCTGTTATCCACCTGTGATGTTTGGAGATATGATTTGAGGTATTGGGAGGTCCCACGGGACTGATCCCTACTATCCCATTTATAGGTATTGGGAGGTCTACAGACTAATCCCTACTATCTGCCAGTCTGGTATTGGGAGGTCTATAGACTGATCCCTGTGATTGGGTGAGGTAGGTACAGCTATTGAGGTCTAAATATGGCCCATTACTCAGGATAGTTCACACTATCCGGTATCTTAAAATGTTATCTGTTTGTTATAAGCCTAAAATATAACAAACTTGATTACGAACTAAATATGTGGACTTGACTTGATAATAGAGCTGGACATAGTGAGATAGGATAACTGACGTATAAGATCATGTGTTGCATGATTCATGCGTGTGCTTGCATTATGACAAACTCTATTTTGTCTATTCCACCACTAAGTTTATACTCAACGTGTCAGTGTTTCGATGCAAAGGCTGTAAATTTAGGGTTAATCAGCTTTAAACAGCACTAGTGTAGCTGCTCCTGAGTCCTTTGTGTATATTTTGTCTCTCTTTTGGTTTGTTGTAGATATGCACTCATGTATAGTAGTTGTAGTATGGGTAATGTGGTGTAAAGTACTGAACTAAGTTAATAACACCATATATCTATATAAACCTATCTTTGTATGTATATAGAATGCATGTTTATATCTATGTGTTTGTCGGTTTGAGACCCTATGTACTATTATGTGTGCTGATGTTTGATGATGTTCTAGGGACCAAAAGGGTCCATAAGTGAAGATGAGGTTGCACATTATTTTAGAAGTGTTTTCCTTGTAAGAATATTTTGGGTTTTTCGCCCGGGTAGCCGTTATGCTGCCCGATCTTCTATGAATGTTTAATAGTTATAACCTAGTGTTTAATAGTCTAAAATAGGTAGCAATAAAAAGATAATCAGATGGAAACACTAAAAGAATAAACTAGGTCAAAGTTGTGCAAGTGTTAAATAAAAGGTCCTTGGGGAAATCCAAGAATGGGTGACCTCACGGGAAGTAGCACACTTTGCCTATTTCCTTCAGGAATGGGCAGGGGGTGTTACACTAATAATATAAATTTGACATATTACATAATTAAGCACATTTATACACAAATGTCATATTTTCATACAACAAAATCAAGTATTTCCAAGCATATCATGCACATACATGAATTTTACTCAAATTCACATACGTTAAACCACTTTTCTCACCTTTCAAGGCTTGCTAGTTCCTTGTTTCCCTTAAATCACTTCTTTTCCTACACATATTGGATTTTATCTTAGAAAAAAATCCTCAAAAATTCTTTAAAGTTCCAAATTCAATTCTAGTTACATCAATTGCCTTAAAATCACTCCTAGTCCTCATAACAAAAATAAAAATTGAATTTTAAATGCTTACAAGTATTAGTGACATTATTCACCAAGCTGTAAATCCTTCCTCCTCAAGCATTTTTTTTTTTCAAATTCTATCACTTAGAATGATCAAATTAGGTTATAAAGGCTCAGATTGATATTTTATTTGGGATTTTTAGTGGAGAATTAGAGGAGTTAAAAAAGAAAAAGTAAAGAGAATCAACAACATAAATGGCATCGACCATAGATGGAAAAAGGAGGAAGATGAGACTTCTTTAGCACTACGGGCTTCCCAAATATGCTAACCCATAAATATACATGGCCCATGGGCCCCGTTCACTTAACGCATCAATTTTTATGGTCCATTTTAGCTCAATTTTCATTTAAATTTTAAAAATTCATTTTAATTTTTCAACACCTCTAAAAATATTGATTTTGGTGTAAAAAATTCTCAATTAGCCCCATTAAAGGCCTCGTAAAATTTTGGATCAAAATTCCATAGTCAACTTGAGTTACTATTCACTTATGTAATCTAAAAATTCTAAATAAATAATAAACAGCCTTAGAATATTAAAATTCTTTCTCTAATAGACTCATTGGAATTTTTTACCTTCAAGGTATGCCATTTTCAAGTCTATCTAAACACATCCTGGATCATTCCTGGCACAAACCCAACTAATGTTATTATTCACTAGTTTATAGCATGTTATGATTTATTGGTTCTACTAAATCTTTTAATTATTTTGCTTTTTTCATTTTATGGGCTATCAAAGTTTTACAAGCAATACTTACCCTTTTTGACCATTATGGACACTGGGTTTTTGGGGCTCCCATGTTCGGATTGCCTAATGATGAAGAAAAGGACTAAGTTTCGAGGAATGAGGATGTTAACATCCAGTCCAAAGATCTCAAAGTTTTCTACTAAAAATTAAAAAATGAAAGATTTTTGCCAGCCCAAAATGTCACAGTGCTGATAAGAATTAGGAGAAAAATGAGGGCTCGAGCTGATAGGCCCGAGCTTAATGCGTAACACTGATGCCATAAGAGCCCCCCGTAGTACTAAGTGATTGAAAAAGAAGATAAAGCTTTAAAGTTGAGAAAATTGCATTTTTACACATTTTTTGCCTTCAGGCAAAGCAATGCCATTTTGCTCTTAAACAGCACCATTTCAGCTCAAAATGGCCATTTCATACTTGTCTAAAACGGGCATTTTGCCTTAACAAAATGATGTCATTTTGCCAAAAGAATGCATAATTCGTACATGCCATCTCAGGGGCAAAACGACTACTTTGATCCTCAAAACGACCATTTTGGTCTAAAACAACCATTTTACACATCAAAATAGCTATTTTTGTAACACCTCCTACATCGATCTATTTTGGTCTGAGTAAGAGATGCCATTTCCTAGCAGGTCACCCATCTTAATACTACTCTCACCCATTTTTCATTTAACTCGATCAGAAATGTTATTATATTTAATAATCAACTAATATTGTTTAGTTCTAAACTCAATTAGACTTATTAAAATAAAGGCTCATGTCCATCTATTTACATCTAGGAATATATTTCTAATGGCCTTATTACACTGTCATGCATGTAAAATCCTAAAAATAACCATCATCACATATTCAGCATATAAACAATGCTCGTGATGGACTCATTTTGCCTTTGGCTTTAATAAGTTGTTTCAGCTGATGCTAGGACTCGATCCGTCGCTCCACTCACCTTAACTGATAACCTACACATTAGCAAAGAAGCCAATGTGCTGAGCATAATTGCTTAGTGGTGTATTCCAATACTATAGAAATTAAATTTTTGAATTTCAATAAATAATAGCCATTAGTATCAGATTACTCTAACCATGTCTTTATTCCCCTATATATTTTTTTAATCTTTTACCTATAACATTCCCTTATTTATTATGTTCATAATTTTGATGTCTCAGCCCAATTTATCTTTGTACTGAGTAGTGGTCAGGTGTTATTGTCTCTTATGCTTATTTCCAACTATATGTCTTATGATAATTTAACATATTTTCATTGTGTCTTACTTTACGGTATTCTTTAAGAATATGCCTGCATCTTTCATCTCTATTTATTCCTCTTGCTTTACTATTTTTGACTGATCATTTTATCTTTAACTAATTTACACATATCTGTAATTAATTAAGTTCATTCATGGATACATCTCTCAATAAACTTATGTCAAATGCTCTATCTTGGTATGTACTGAGTGGTATTTATGTATTAATAATTTTTTGCTATTGTCTTATTACTTCATTTTATCCATTATTTCAATTCAACTCTTACTTTACATTATTTCCTTTCTCTTTCTTTTACTTGTCATTTCCCAAGTCCAAATATTTTAATATCTTTAATGGTATATTAGTCATTTTCATTTGGTTATTCTTTATTCAGCCCATATTTGGTAGAGATACTCTTAACACTAGATATCGAGATCTATCTTGTTCAGTGGTTCATATTTTAGACCTTGGCATCTGTACACACCATCCATTCGATAACAGGGATTAGTTCATAAGAACCTGCCAATATTAAAGTGGTAGATGGTAGGGATCAGTCCTGATGGACCTCTCAACATCTATAGGGATAGTAGGGATCAACCTCGTAGGACCTCCCAATATCCACAAGTAAAGTAGGTAGTAGGGATCAGCCCATATATACCTAACAATACCTAAGTATGAAGGGTTCACTAATAGAACCTCGATGGTTGCACCTACCATATCATATAAATAAGCAATAGCTTATATCATCTAAAGCCTCTAACAGCTACTATCTTCCTAGTTGACCAGTTAACCTATCCAGTAGGTTATCCAACTAATATCGAGTAGTATCTGTCTCAATTTCATTACTTTCCAAGCATTTTCATTACATTTAATAATCCCAACATATTATTTCATCATCAGAACATTTCATATTTTATAATTATACTCATGGTATAATCTTTCAAGTTCATCATAAATATCCCTTTTATATCAATTTCCTGTCATATTGTTATTATTTGTAACGTCCCTTGTCATTATGACTCATCATTCATCTTTCAGAAGTAGGAGTACCCTTCGATTAACCTTTATTTATTATGTTTCATAGGATTAACGTTATTTATCAAATACTCAACATTTCAATTTAAACTCTTAATGTATCCTTAATGTGCTTAATTCCTTAATTACTTATTTTGATATATATTCCTTTATCCTTTATGCTTAAATAAATATTTATTTTATAGTCTTTAATTATCTATAATATAATCAATATTTCTATGTTTTCTTGTCATTAATTAAGAATTAGAATTTATAATAATTATATATGTATA
>CANXYI011989450.1:0-12565 GCA_948208565.1 Hura crepitans
AGGCCCTTGTCATCAATATTAATGGAATTAAGGACAAAAACCTTTTTCATCCATTGACATTAGTGTAGAGAAAATAATGTATTTTTACCAAGGACAAAAGCGATTAAGCATTTAGGAGTCACCACCTGGCCTCTACATTAAGACCTCTGATCTTCTATACCAGAAAGGTTTGAAATTTAGATCTTATTTATGCCCCAATAATATGCCTTCTTTGTATATTGTAACGTTTATCAATCCTATATCAAGCAAGATTTATTATATACAAAGCAATTATGTCACCTTTTCACTTAGAAAGAAGTAAATTGCAGTATTTAAAGAATATAACAAATATGTTGTACATCCAGAAATCGGGTCATTGATTAGTTGTTATTTGATCTGACACTTACCTGTAATTCTTTAAGAATTGGCGGTAATTACCTAACTCCCATCTCTAGGAGATTAGCCTTTATTAAAATACTTTTTTAATTTGACTTTTGATTAAAGAAAACTCAAAACCATTTTTATTAGAAAATAACAATTAATTAGATAGAAAACCTTTGATGTGAGATGTAGGCTTTTGGCTTGTAAAACAAGTTATTAACTACCTATTACAACTCAAAATAAACAACAGAATTAAAAAGGTACAAAACCAAAGGAAATAAAATAAAGCACGTAATAAGTCCTGCATGTACGATGCTAAGTCCATGTAGACCCTGTGTAGCTCTAGCAAGTGTCCGTGCGGACTACAGCTTATAAGGGTCATTATGTCCATCCAGACCTCCACTCTAGTGAGAAAGGCCACTTGCATATGACTCAAAGGAAAAGGTTAACGATACCAAAAAATGATTCCCAAGGACTCATAAAAAGGATAAGGAATACAAATACATGTGAAAACTGAGATTCAAAGTAAATGTCTATGCAGACTATGTTCCTCTTAAGAGGGAGTTCATGCAGATTACAGAATAGAATAAACATGCATAACACAACTATATCCGTGCAGACTACGTTCCTCATTAGAGGGAGTCCATGCTAACTTTTATAAACAGAATAAACAAGAATAAAATAAGCTTATATGTACAGACTACATTCCTCATGAGAGGGAGTCTGTGCAGACTGCATAACAGTTTTAGTATGTCAACAATGTACATATCATAAAACGGAATATTTACACAACATAATAACATCAGAGGATTATGTCAATATGGTAAATAGAATACGTTAAAACATGATACATAAGATAAATAGGACACTATTATCGAATATAAGTCCATACAAATAACAAATCATGCACATATCAAAAAAGTTAGTCGGTGCAAACTTTATTATGCTCATAGATAGGTCCATGCGATTATGATAAAAATAACATAATGTTTATGATGTAATAACAGTCAATTGTACAATATAAAACATCTTAAATGATGACCTACTCCTATGATCAAAGTGGAGATTACACAAAATTGCCTCACTTGAGATCAATCCTTAGAGATCATGGGTCCATGAAAATAGCATCGATATGTACAATGAGAGGCCTTAGATCTTACCCTTGTAAATGGACTTCAAGCAACAATACAAAAGGTAAGGTTTTAGAAGAATAGAATTTGAGTGTGGGCTAATAGGGCTAGTAGAGCGATTCCTAGTTGGAGTCCTCTCTTGGACTTATAGACAGTGGGAGAGGACTTACAGACAGTGGGTTAAGGCTCTCAGAATTGCCTTTTCTGAGTTGCCCCCTTTATTTCATACCTACAAAGGGATATTTATAAGCTTGGGGTGAAGAGTCTTCCATCTAGAAGTGATAGAATCCTTCTAAGATTGGGAGATAGAGTCTGAATAGGAAGTTTGCACTTCTAGAAGCTTTTACATCAGCAAGTTTGTGTGGACTTGAATGGCTTAGTTTGTGCAAACCTAGGTTATGGGTTTTTCCTGCCAGTCTATAGGCTTTAGGCTAGGTTTTAGGCTAAGTTTGTTGTAGTCCGTGTAGACATAGGGTTTGGCTTTTCTATGTGGATCTTAGGCTTTAAGCTCAACTGGTCTAAGCTGGCTATGGTGTAGACCTCATAGCATCAAGTCCAGGCAGACTTGTGCCATGTTAGTCTATACGGACTTAGTTTCCAAGTTTCTTGTCTTGTTACTTGAGCCTATCTCTAGTTATCATCATAGGCTAAAAAGTGAGGCGTTTACAACTGAAATCAACAACGGGGCTATTTCAGCTAAATATGGGCATAAATTATATTGTGCCTATCATTAAAAGACTAGTCACCTCACTAATAAGGGTAAAAACCTTCGTTATGCCATTAAAACCTCATCGATCTTGGTATGATACCTAATCCTAAGAATCACCCCTTACAAAAGCATCTAGCTGTTCTTTAGTTCTTTAAAGAGTAGGGTTCTTTAGCTCAAAATTTTGGTCAGTCTCCTTAAGGAAATAATGATGTCTTTTAATAAGATCTATCCTAGTAAGGATATAGGAGGTTCTAATGATAATTAGGATACTAATGTTTCTTTCTTGGCTTCTTTTGTTATGAACAATTACTAAAGTTTAATAAAACATGGTCTTGACTTTTTATGAGCATTTTTATTTACCTCATTCATTGTATAGCATCGTACTCTTGAAAGTGAGTTGAGAGATTTAAAAAAAAGAAATAAATTCAATCAGCTAATTCCACATGTATTACAAATAGTTCGCAATTCTCCAGAAAATGGCTCACCACTGTTGCATGCAATTTTGAAGCTCAAAACTTGGTCTTTCCTCATAAGGCATGAGAAATATCCATGAATATGAGTAAAAAGAAATGAAAATAAAAAAAACTAGAGGCAATTAAATCCAAATGGATGTTTTCCTTCAATCTTAAGAGAGGTCCAAGTTTAATAGGCTCTAAAAAAATCCATGTTTCCAAAAAGTGTTTTGTATAAGCTAATTAGTTTCTTCAAAAACCTAAGAACCATTCAAAAAGACAAACATTTTGTCAGCTCTTGCTCACATAAAAATCCAAAAGTTAAGAGGCTCTAAAATGTCAAAAGTCTAAAGCTTACAAAAATAGAAAGATTTACTTTAAGCCTCAAACAATTAAGCATTCTCTTTTCAACTGTGGTTACCCTTATTCAAAAAGAAAAAAATGAGTTTTCTAATTCCCGCTAGGCCAATCAATCAAGAGCATGAGCCTAGGAAAAAGTTAAGAAAATTGAGAAAAAATATTTAGTTAGAAAATTTTGAGGACTGATTAATAACAGGGATATTTTCAATACAGTACTCAAAAAGGTCAAAAGGATAACATTCAACCAAAGCAAAAGGATTTGAAACACTAGGGGGGACGAAGCTAACACCCACAATGAGCCACTTACTGATCTAAAAAGCTCTATCAATCTCCCATGACAAGAGCTTCAAAATATATCCTGCCATTTCAAAAGGTATAGGTTCAGATTCAATTGATCAGGCACAACATAATCAGATCCCAAGCTTTAACCAAATGTCAATAAGCCAAATTCAAAAAAAAAAGAAGCTCGCTAGGTTGAAAACTTGCAAAGGGCAACCTAGGCAAAAATTATAGCATACCTCACTAGATCAAAAACCCGTAAAAAGGTGATCTAGGCAAAAATTTAGGGTCGAGAGAAAATATGTAGTTGAAAAAATTTTAGACCAACTAATAACGAGGGTACCATATTGTACAATCACATACATTTGTATGCTCTATAACTTATTCATCATAATCATTCATTCTTCAACCACACACGCCTAAATGCTCTCTATAGTAAATTAACATTTTGCTTAAACCTTGGCCTGACTACTGTCATCTGAACATAACCTACTTTTTTACACCTTTCTTAACTTTTTTATCACCCTGGCTTGACCTCTTTCCTCATAAGACATCTCATTTAGCCTACCACTTCACACTCAAACCCAAGTTTTTCCTACGACGAGTTTGAGAGGAGAGTGATCTCAATAACAAAACATGTACTAGTTCAATTCAACACATAGTCACCCATACATCTAAAAATATAGATTTAGTCACTCATGTTCATTTATACATCAATTCTAGGAAAATATATCCATTTACCTGTACTTTTGCCTTCATCATGCATTCACCATGAGAGAAGATTTATTCATACATCACAAGAAAAGATTCATTCATCATTCATCATTCATCATACATCTGCCTTCACCATGAAAGGATTCATTCATTTTCTCATCTAGGGAAAAGTTATATAGCTACCTGTACATGCACTAATCATTCATTCAAATTCCTCAATCATTTAAAATTGAATATGCAAAAACACATGCATCACTACATTCATTAAAAATGCATTCTTCAGTCGAAAATATACCTCACCTCATTCCTCTATTTAGAGGAGATTAGGAACCAATACGCATATCATTCATTCATTTATTCACTCAATCACCACATTTATTCACTAGAGTCATCCCATTTAAGAGAAAACTATGTCACCATGTCACTAGACATGTTTATACATTTGCACATGGATTCACATACACACATTAAATAGGTATCAATAAATCCAACATTAGTCATATACTTCAAGCACATAACATATATATACACATGCATTATTCATAGAAAAAAAGTTAGGTAAGTCTACATACGACAGTGCAAGCATGCATTATCATTTGCAATTTGGCATAAGCATCTTACTCGATCATTAGTTACATAGCTCACATGACTTAGGTACACAAAGGACAAGTATCATGCATGTATGCATAGAGTTACATTCATTTGCGCATCATAAGAAAGCATTCATTCATTCACTACCCTAGGAAAAAGATATCCATCATATAGCTGCATGTATATGCATTCATCATTCATTTAGATCATCCAAAATGCATTATTTATTAGACTATATAACACATGCCTCACCCTATCCCTTTATTTAGAGAAGATTAAGAACCAACGCGCATATCATTCATTCATTCATTCACCTAGTATCACAAAAAAATTTTCACCTACACATTTTCAAATAGATATAGAGTCAATAGATACATATATATCCATTTATGACAATCATATCAAATCATTCAATCACCATCTTCACTTAAGAGAAAAATAGGTCACTATATTCATACAATTGCACATGTATCAGCTTATTCACACACTCACATTAAGTAGGCATCAATGCATCTAACATTATTTGCATACTTTAGACACACATTATTCACAGAGTCTAGCATATTCCTTCAAAAAGGATCAGATACAAAAACATTCATACATTAGCTCATTCACCACCTTCATTCATTCATCCAAGATTGGATAGAGTGCATTTATAGAAAACTAGGCCACACCATTATCACCGTATTCATTCAACTCTTGCCCAGATGTCCGCCCTTGCATTAGAATTAACTTGTTCGTAATATGACATCTATACATCAATTCACATAGGTAGCTAAACATATAGAGGGCCACACTCATGCATTCATGCATTGTACATATATCTCGCTTTGAATTTAAGTAGGTATCAATACATTTAGTCATATACATTCAACCATATTCATACACTACATCCTACTGTCATCATCTACTCATGCATATCCATTAAGTATGCATAAGTACACATTAGTCCAAACACATATTATCGTTAGCGTATTCATCATAAACACCCTACCCAAGCAACATTTGGTGCATAGCATACATTCCTTTTGCAAATACGCACTTGCATATGTTTAGAAGAAAATCATACATATACATAGTAGGTCGTAGTATTCACAAGTCGTTAGCATGCACTACATTTATCCTCCATTCAACCCCTATTAACACACTCATCATCAAGCACTAGGAACAAACATGTATTTCACTACATTTATCATCACTTTATTCACAAGCCAAAAACTCACATTCATACATTTTTTGTATTCACCTAGTAGACATGCATACATTAGATAAAAGTATCAATTTATTTTAGTGTCAGCAAGTCCTTCCTTATACTCACATGTATGCACATTCAAAACACCTTACGTGTATATACTCAACACTTCTTTTTTAAGTACCACATAGTCATGAACTTACTTACATCTTGTTTTATAGGAATATGCACATCATTATATGCACATAGCACATATACATACCATAAAAATTAAAGTCTCATCCATATGCATATAGTCTCCTAGCACAAATACCATTCGCATTCACACATACACAACCACACACACACACATAATCAATACCCTACAAGTATGCACAATTAGGCAAGCATAAATCAAGTTGCACTCCCAATCGAATCATCTTAAAGGCAGGCAACTACTTGAATTGAAACCTTAACAAAATCCGTAATTGATGAAAGCTAAAGTACATATCACAAACCTGCCATATTGAATTGATACTAACTCCTATTGCATTTTTTTATAGGATTCAGCATCATGCCTAATCCAGTCTTTACATGATTTAGCCTTATAAGCCAATCCATTCTCCTCGAATTCAGCTTCATGCCCAATCCAATCTCCTTAGATTTAGCACCATGCCTAATCCAATCTCTTTGGATTCAACTCCATGCCCAATCTAATCTCTTTATATTCAGCCTTACAAATAAATTCAACCCTTTAGGATTCAGCCTTACAAGTAAATCTAACCTCTTTAGATTCAACTTTACAAGCAAAACTGACCTTTTAGATTTAACCTTACAAGCAAATCTAAACCTTTTGGATTCAGCCTTGCAAGCAAATCCAATCCATTTGGATTTAGCCTTACAAGTAAATCTAACCTTTATCGATTCAACCTTATAAGCAAATCTAACCCTTTTGGATTCATCCTTACAAGTAAATCCAACCCATTAGGATTTAGCCTTATAAGCAAATCCAATTATCTCGAATTTAGCCGTATAAGCAAATCCACTTTTAACTCAGCCAAACAACCTTAGAAGCAAAGGCATGTTCAAATCTAGTTGGATTTTCAATTCACCCAAAGACGAGCAAGCATCCGTATTCAATGAAGTTTATCTTCACAATATCAATCATTTTTTCATAGGGAAAACACAACTCAAGTCTAACTAATTTTTGCTTTGATTTAGAGACAATCATTTTTATTCGATGTAGCTTCACGCTAGGTAAGTATAACTTCAGGTAAGTATCTCAAACTCAAGTACTTTAATATGCATTATTGCTTTAGCATTTCACAACACACACTAAAGTGGAGGCAATGGTAGATGCCTATATTTTGGACCTATGATGATAACTAGAGACAGGCTTAAGCAATAAGGCAAGGAACCTAAAACCTTAGTTCGTATAGACCATCTTGGTATAACTCTACTTACACTTGATGCTATGAGGTTTGCACCAACCAACAAAGACCTAGCCTAGAATAGTAGAGCCCACGGCCTATAGTCTGCTCGAATAAGCCAAAGCCCATGTCCATATGGACTAAAATAGACTGAGCCCATAACAAGACCCAAGGCTTAGTAATCGCCAAGGTAAACTTAAAGCCTAAGTTCACATGGGCTTAGCAACTATGGTTTGCATGAACCCACCATCGAAAAGCATTCAGAAACTCAATCTTCCTATTTAGACTCTGACTCTTAATTTTATTAGGACTCTTTCTCTTCTAGATAGGAGAACTACCCACTAAACCTTATAAATACCCCCTCTAAGGTGAGAATTATGGGAATCAAAAGAGGAATTAAAGAATCTAAAACCATAGTTCTAAGAGTTTAGGCACTGACTCCGAAGCAATATTTGCTCTACTAGTCCTTAACCCACACTAAAAATAATCTTTCTTTCCAAAACCCTACATTTGTCTTGTTGCTTGAAGCTAATCACAAGGTAAGATATGAGGCCTCTTTTTGTATTTATCTTTATCTTTTTACATTGTTTCTATAACCAAGGATCTCCCGGGACTAATCGATGTGAGTAGGTTAACATTTTATACTATTTTGATCATATTTAATTGTTCATTAACATGATGTAATCATTCTAGAATTGACACCTAAGTCGCATAGACTTATCTTAATGCATGATAAGGTTCGCACGGACCTATTGTTTGAATATATACATAATATGTAATATGTATAGATTATTGTTTAATACTAATCTTATGTTCACCTTGTGTTTTGTTTTGATATATTCTAACGCATGATATTGACCTATCTTTATGTCTTCATAATGTCATATAATTATTCTATATCTTAATGAGCATGCCATTAATATTCTAAAACTGATGTATGGTTCACACGGACTCCCTTTCAGGAGGAGTGTAGTCTACACGGATATATATTTTATATAAGTGCATTTTTTGTATCAGTCTACATGGACTCCTTTTCATGAAGAATGTAGTCCACAAGGATATTTTACCTTTCAATCCACACAGACTCCATTTTATAAGGAGTATAGTCCGTACAAACACATGTTCTAAAACCCAATTCTTATTAATATTGTTGTGTTGAATTTATATTGTCCTTTGCATGATTAATTTGGCAACCTCTTGGTTATAATCTTTATTCGAGCATGCACCATGATCATTCATATTTGTATTGCACATGTTGTTGTTATTTAGTTTAGTGCTAATAAGAGCTCCTCACGAACCACTATTTTGTTACTAATCTCTTTTCTTTGAGTTGTGTAAGATTGATCCTTTTTACTAGATGTGAGGTTCGAATGGACAAGTTAGTTATGACATATTGTAGTCCACACGGACATAAACTAGGAGCTATACTGAGTCTGCACGAACTTACCGATGTAAAGACAGGACCAATAACTTATTCTCTATTTGTTTATTTGGTTTTGTACCTTTTATTTCTTTTGGTTATTTTGGGTTGTAATAGGTAGTTTAATAACTTGTTTTACACGCCAAAAGCCTAACCTCACATCAATGGTTTTCTACATAATTAATTAGTGCTTTCTTAATAAAATGGTTTGAGTTTTCCTTAATAAAAGTCACATAAAAATGTATTTTAACAAAGGCCAATCTCTTAAAGATGAGAGTTGGGCAATTACTACCAATACCTATAGAATTAAGTGTAATTGTCAGGTTAAATAATAACTAATAAATGACCTGATTTGTGGATGCTCACTTACACTTACACTTGTTGTATATTTCAATATTGCAACTTATTTTTGAAAAGGTGACATGAATGCTTTAATTAAAATGCTTGTTTGCATGATATGGGATCAATAAGGATTAGAATATAAAGGAAGCTATATTATTGGGGCATAAATAAGATCTAATTTTGAACCCTTTCTTAGCAAAAGATCAGTGGTCCTGGTATAGAGCCAGGTGATGACTCCAAACACAAACCGCCTCATCCCTGGTAGAATAACAAAAATCTACAGTCTCAATTGCTTTGAATGAAATGAAATTTTGAAGGATATTTAAGGATATTTTATAAAAACCAAAAATAAACCAAATTAGCTGCTTTTATTTTTGTTATTAGGATAAAAATATGAGAAATTTATCTTCGATTATTTGATTTAGGCTGGCTTAGAGTTCATGTGGTGTCACATGAGTTTCATGTTGGATTATATTTTTTTCATTTTCATAGCATTAACGAATCATGTTATAACCTCTCAGGTACCCAATAATTACTTCGTCGTCTTCCTTTTTTTCTATTCTTTTTTTTTTATTTTTCCACTTAACCAACGTAAGTAAAAATAAAGAAGAGAAAAGGGTAATTATAAAGTTAAAAAAATTGAAACTTACATAGAGAAAATGAGCTAATCTATCTAATGTGGAGTGTGGTAAGCAATGTTTAAATCATTGGAAAAGAAAAAGGAAAATTAATTATTATCTCACAGGAAGAAAAATAAAGAAATTTCAATTTAAATTTCAAATGTTAAAAGTATTTTTTTAAAGATAGTTTGGTCTTTTAGCCCTTTAATATTGTTTGGCCAAATAGCACTTCCCTAATTGATATATGACCCTTTATAGTTGTATGTGTTTTGCATTATGATTTTCATTATATCTTTTCATTGATCATTAAATACTAAATTTTTTTTGTTGGTTCTGTAGATTAAGATAATTTATGATTATAGGCGTGAAGATAATCTTTAATTTCTTGAAAAAAGGGAGACATCTCTGCGCCAATCAAGATATAAACCTTCTCAGAGCTATTATTTTTCCATTCAACTTTTGAACATCATTTATGCTCCATGTTGGTTTCATGTCCAATATGGCTTGGATCTTCTATGGGTTAGCTTTAATTTCTCTCTACGATACCATGAAGCTAAGGAATTTCTTAGGTTAAATGCAAAATGTGCACTTTTTTAGGTTCAACTTCATCTGGAACTTATTCAGAGTGGTAAAAACCTTAGACAAATCACTGGAGTGGTCACTAATGCATTGGCTTTTGACAATCATATCATCTATGTATACTTCAATCGATCAACTGATGTATTCCTGGAATACCTTATTCACCAACCTTTGGTATGTCACACCCGTATTTTTAAGGCTAAATGGCATGACATTGTAGTAGAAGGTGCCTTGATGTGTGATAAAATTGGTTTTCTCTCGATCGGGACCAAACATTAGGATTTAATGATATCCAGAACTGACATCGAAGAAAGAATAGATTTCATATCCAACCATGGAATTTATGAGTTGATTGATGCTTAGGAGCGGGTAACTGTCTTTAGGGCATGCTTTGTTTAGATCGGTGTAGTCCATGCATATACACATTTTTCCATTCTTCTTCCTTAGCAGTACAATGTTGGCTAACCATTCCAGGAAAAAGACTTCACTGGTGAATCTTACTGACAGTAGTTTTTAAGTCTCTTCTTCTATAACCTTCATCTAATCGACTGCATAATGTCACAGCTTTTCTTTGACCGGCTTTACCTATGGGTTAATGTTCAACTTGTGACTAATGACTTTCAAATTTATGCTTGGAATATCTTATGGGGTCTAAGAGAATGTAGATTTGTTCAAGGTGAGGACTTTTAGAACTTCGTTCTTGTTTTGCTTAGGTATTCAACTCCTAATTGGAACCCTTTTACCTGGTGCTATTTTTGCTATCATCACTTCGCTTTCAAGGGTCAGTCATGGCCATTTTTGTTTCAGCTTTTTGATTGACTTAAAGGCTTATGTCTCTTTCGCCTCCTTTACGGTAATGACATAAGCTTCTCATGCCACATGTTGATTTTCTCTAATTGTCATAACACTTTTTTTAGTGGGAATTTTCATCACCAAGTATTAGATGCTTATGGTTGCACCTGTTTTAAACAACATAAGCCTCTTAAAGATCGTATTGTAATTAAAGGGTATATCTATTACCATGAAATTGCATTTAAAGACGTGAGAAACTTCTTCTTCACCCAATTCCAAGTGTAACTCTACTACACCTACCATAAGGACGAATGTGTTTCTGATCCTGACCAATGGTGTGTAGATCGGCTTAAGGTCTTTGATAGGGAGATTCATCCTCTTGTAGGCATTGAGAATTAGGATGTTCATGGCACTCCCATTATCTACTAATATTCTTTTTACTAGGAAATTGGCTATGTACCTTTACACCACCAAGGCATCATCGCATGAGATTTTCAAATTATTGGCTAAAATGGTGACCAGTGCCATTTCTTAAACATGGCTAAAAGATAAACACCCTTTGCGACCCTTTTTTTTTCGACATTCCTTCCTTGAAGGGGGATCATTTGACTATCATGTTAATGATGCCTACTCTACATTTATCGGGCTTTACATCGGTCAACTTTCGCCTCTTGTCCTTAGTAGTGGAGGAGCTACTCATTAGGGGTGTGCAAAACCCGAACAACCTGTTCAACATAAACCGAACAGACCCGAATTTTTGAGTTTTTTAGGGTTAATCAGATTGGGTCAGGTTAAAAAATTTGGAAATTCGAGTATTTCGAGTCAGGTCAAGTTGTTTTAGAGAAATCCGAAATAACTCGACCCGACCCAAACTTTAATTTTAATTATTTTATTTTTTTAATTTTAAGGATTAAAAGTTAATTTGTATATGAAAAATAGAGAGATGAATGTTAATATATTAGTCCCTAAATTTTTAACTTTACAAAAAATATACTTAATAATCAAATCTCTAATTTTTACCCTTCTATAATTTTTTTTAATTTTTTCTTTTTCTTAGCTTAATTATTTAAATATGTTTAATTAGTTTAATAAAGTCATAAATATAATTTCTTGAATTATTAATTCATTAGCCATTTGAAATTTAAATATTCTTTTTCCTTGTAATGAGAAAAATTTTAAAAATATAATGTAGATAATATATTTAGTATTTTTTAAATTAGGGATTAAATTTTTATTTTTAATTGTCATATATAATTTGTTGAAAAATTGGTTGGATATTTTTATTTTTTGAAGAACTTGTGTTGTAATTATTTGAAAATTTTGTTGAATAATTGTTTTGTAATAAAATATTGTGTGGTGATGAAAAAATGTAATTTTTTTTAAATAGTTCAGGTTGTTCGAGTCGGGCCGCTAATTTTTTTGGGTTATTTGGATCGAGGCTCGAATTATAGTTTGGTTTTGGATCGAGTGAAAATATAAGGGGTATTTCGAGTTCGAGTCATTTTGGGTCAGGTCGAATTTTGATCCGACCTAACCCATACTCACCCCTACTACTTGTGCTAGAGGATGACTCTGATTTTTTCTTCCTGACGAATCACTTTAACTACCCCTTCTTT
>CANXYI011989527.1:0-10199 GCA_948208565.1 Hura crepitans
AACATCACCTGTATTTTGGTCTAAATTTTGAACCCATTATGCTACACTTTTTAGGTAAATTTTCTTCTATTCTTTAGGCACTCTCTACACCACATTTCCACATTTTAAATGAACACTTCAACCAACATACATTTTAGGCACACTTTAGGCCACCATTCGGCCATCAATACCTATGCACATACATATACCATTTATTATTGAATTGTTACACAAATCATGTTATTTTGACCCAAATTGCATGCTTAAATTTACATTGCACCTAAACAATACACATACATGCAATTTGTACTAATTCCATACAAGTATACATAACTAAATTTGCATACACATGTAAGACATAATAAAATTATGCTATTCCACATACCTAGGGTGTTTTTCCACCCTTGTCAACACCACTTGAGCTAGGATTTGTGGCCTCCCTCACTGTTGAACAATCTTCACCTAACATAACCAAATTTCACTTAATAAAATTCCTATAAAATTATTTATGCCTCAAATTGAATTTCTAACACCATAGCTATTCTTAAAATAGTCTAATTTAATTATACTAAAAATAAAAATTGAAATTTGAATAAATTTGCTTACTTGAGTTACTATTCACTCAAGCAGTGAATATTGAAATTTAGCTTTTTTTCCTTGCAATTCTTGGTGGAAATCAATCTTTAAGATGATGGAAGTTTATTTTTCATAAATTTTAGAGGCAATTATGGTGTAATTTGGAGAGAGAAAATTGAAAAAAAATGGTTTCTTTCTCTTGCTATGCCATCGGCCATGGAGAATTGAGGAAGAAGATGAAATCCTCTCCTCCCATGGGCTGGGCTGGGCCCACTTATTTGGCCCAATTCTCTTAAGTCCATAATAGGTCAATTTTTCCTTGATAAATTCAAAAAATATTTTCTATAATTCCAAATATTCCCATTTCAATTGTAAAAATCCTCAATTACTGATACTAAGGGCCACATAAAATTTCGGCTCAAAATTCCTTCGGGAGCAAAAAGTCACTATTCATCATAAACCGAATTTAAACTTCGAAAATTCGTAAAATATTCTCTGTTGCTCCAAAAATTCTCATTCGAATTTTAAAATTCCTAGTTTAATGAGACTAAGGTCTATGAAAATTTCAACTTAAAATTTCACTGTTTTTTTTAGCACTATTCACAGCCGGAATAAAAATATTCATAAAAATACCAGTTGACATCAAAAAATTCTAATTTCTCTACCATCATACTCAGTGAAATTTTTGAGGTTTAGGGTATGGCATTTTTGAGACCATCCAGATACATTCCTGGTCTCGGGGCTGTCACGGCCCAAAATTTTTTTATCTCTGAAAACATTCGTTTTATGCCCTAATATGAATTATTGATTCTGCTAAAATTTTTAATTCATTCATTTTCCCTAGTTTCAGGCCCGTCGATGTTTTATGACCAATATGCCATTCATCGGACTTAGAATGATGACCCGCACCATCGGGAACATCATTCGGGTCTGTCCGATGCTGTTCATAAGACTTTAACTTTTCGGGCATTACATCCATGGACCCTCCTTCCTCGAAGAAGGGAATACGACTTAACATAGGAGGGATCAAGCAGCTTTTTAAGGCTTGGAAAAGGAAAAACTCTCTTGTTCATATTACATTGTTGAGCAGTATGGAAAATGATGTGATGAGAGAGTTTAGAAGATTTGACCTAACTAAGGACATATGGTCCACAATAGCTCAAAGATTTGGTGGTAAGTCGTTAACCAAACTGAGGTCACTTACTATTAGGTTTGACACTTACAAGAAACACCTTAATCATACCATGAAGAAACATTTAAGAGAAATGACAAACATAATAAGTGACTTAAAAGATGATGGTTATGCTCTTACTGATGAACAACAAGTCCAAGCTGTGATTCATTCCCTACCCTAGAATTGGAAGCATATGAAGATCCATCTAACTCATAATGAAGGCATTTGCACCTTTGAGGTTGTTGTGCGACACTTAGAGCTAGAAGAGGACTAACTTGAGGCAAACAAGTCAAGTACTAATGTGTACATGGCTGGTTTCAACTCACAAGGTGGTAAAAGACAAAAACACAAGTCTTATGGAGTCCCAATAAAGGGGTAGAGGAGGTCTTCAAGGAAACAAGAAAATAAAATCTAACCAACATGGAAAAAGAAAGTGTTCTTTCAAGAAAAAGAACATAGCAAAAGTGAAGTGCTATAACTATAGCAAAAAGGGACATTTTGCTTGCGACCGTAGTGAGCTCAAAAAGGTAAAAGATCTAAATGCACCTGTGAGTGTAATTAATGTTTCTAGTTCTATTTTCTTAACTGAATCACATCCTTTATGGACTATAGACTTAGGAGCCGCAAAATATGTAGTGAAGGACATGAGTGCCTTCATGGAATTTTGACGTATTCCACATGTAGTTCGATGGATATATGCAGGAAACAACTCAAAGGTAGAGGTGAAGGGTATTGGCACATGCAAGTTGGTGATGTGTGAAGGCCAAACTCTATTTCTGCATGATGTATTGTATGCTCTAGAAATTCGTCGAAATTTGATTTTTGTGTTGATTTTGCTTAAGTATGGGTTCAATATTAATTTCAATTCTGGTGGTGTGAACTTGTATTTAAGATCAAGTTTTTATGGACGTGGTTATTTCTTGGATAGTTTTGTTGTTATGGATGTTGACAATAGTCATTCTAATGTAAGTTTTTCCTTATTTACTTCATCTAATATTGTTAATGTTGATGTAAATATTTGGCATGCTGGACTTGGTCACATTGGCCTATAAAAGTATGAATAGACTAGCCAAAGAGGGCTTGTTAAGTGATGTAAAAAGTAGAATTGTGTACTTGCAAACATTGCGTAGCTGGAAAAATAGCAAGAAAACCATTTGGAAAGGCCATTAGGATTGATTCTCCACTGCAATTAATCCACTCTGACATATGTGGTCCAATGAATGTGAGGGCAAGGCATGGTGCTATTTATTTTATCACATTTATAGATGACTATACTCAATTTGGTTATGTCTATTTGATATCACATAAATCTGAAGCTTTAAGCTGCTTTTAGAAACATAAAAACTTAGTTGAGAAATAATTGACATGAAAATTAAAGCTTTAAGAACAGATCGAGGTCGAGAATACTTATCTGATCAATTTAGAGAGTCATGTGATAAAATGAGAATAAAATGCTAATTGACTATTCCAAAAACACCTCAACAAAGTGGAGTTGCAAAAAGAAGAAATAAAACTTTGCTTGAAATGTTACAATTTATTATAGCACAAGCAAATCTACCTATTACATTTTGGGGTGATGCATTATTAACTGTCATATATATTCTTAATCGTGTACCCTCAAAATCAATTATCACTACGCCTTATGAATTATGGACTAAAAGAAAGCCTGACTTAAGTTTGTTGAGACCTTAAAGTGTGCAGCTTATGTTCACGATTTGTCCCATATGTTTGGAAAATCAGGTCCAAGAGGGAAGAAAAGCATCTTTATTAGATACTCTGAACATTCAAAAGGATATGTGTTCATAGGTGAACAAAATAATGGTAGTGTAACTGAATTTGCATCACAAGAAGTCACATTTTTAGAGAATAGTTTTCCTAAAAAAGGCAAGATAGTTCAAGACTTATCTCTTTATAAAACTCAAGATTGGATTATATCTTTCCCACAAGTTCATATGGACCCACCACATTCAAGTGAGAGTGATGTGAGAATCAATGAATCCATTTAAATTGAAAATCAATCACAACCAATTGTCGGCCCAACTACGAAAGCCAATCCGAGTGAGAGTATCTTAGATGAGTCTCAAATACATCGAACAATTAGGAAAAGTGTTTCTCATTATTGTTTTAAGATTAAAAGAGGGGTTTTCTTAGTTACTCTAGAGGATGAGGAAGAGCTAAGGAATGTAAGTGAGGCTCTTAAATGCCTTGCAAAGGAAAAATGGATGAAAGAAATTGAGTCCATGAAATCGAACCAAGTTTAGGAGTTGGTTGATTTACCCAAAGGACACAAAACCATTAGGAACAAATTGGTTCTCAAAATCAAGCGAAAAGCTGATGGTAGTACTGAAAGATACAAAGCTCACTTAATCGCAAAAGGGTATACACAACATAAAGGAATTTATTACGAAGAAACTTTTTCTCTTGTTGTTAGGTTTACCTCAATTTGACTAATTCTATCTATAGTAGCAAGTATGGATTTTGAATTCCATTAAATAGATGTAAAGACTACTTTTCTCAATGGAGAATTGGAAAAAGAAATCTATATGGAACAAATAATAAATTTCATTAAAAAGGGCCAAAAACACAAAGTTTGTTGACTTTTAAAGTCAATATATAGTCTAAAACAGTCTTCTAGACAATGGTATATTAGATTTCATAATATGATAATATCGTATAATTTTAATACGATCAAAGAAGACCATTGTGTATATCTTAAAAGATCCAAGGATAAGTTTGTGATCCTATCCTTATATGTAGATGACATATTAATAGCTAGAAATGACAAGGGGTACGAAAAAGAAATAAAAGATTGGCTATCATCACATTTTGAGATGAAAGATATGGGCGAGACTACATACATCCTTGGAGTAAAGATTTCAAGGGACCGTTCAAAGAATTTATTATCTCTTTCACAAGAGCCGTTTATTAAAAAAATTCTTGAACATTTTCATATGTAAGATTGCAAACTTATTGATACCCCTACTACAAAAGGTAGAGTTGTGAGTCAAAAGTTATGTTCAAATACACCAATAGAAAAGAAACAAATGAGTAAAGTTCCTTATTCAAGTGCAGTTGGAATCCTTATATATGCCATGATGTGCATATGGCCTAACATATGCTATACAGTTAGAATGGTAAGCAGATATCAATCCAACCTAGGTTAAGAACACTGGAAAGCAGTGAAGAGAATTTTATGCTACCTTAAGGGCACATCGGATTATTCACCGTGTTATTAAGGAGTTGATTTATGTTTAAGAGGTTATACCAATGCAAATTAGGGGAGGAAATTTAGATGAGAGAAAATCTACCTCTAGATTTGCTTTCTTACTAAACAATGGTGCAATATCATGGAGTAGTAAGAAGCAATCATGTATAGCTCTTTCCATAATAGAGGCTAAATTTGTAGTACCTTCAGCTACACTCTAAGAAGCCATTTGGTTAAGATGGTTCATGGATCATTTAGGAGTAAATGCCAATGTCGATGATTCAGTAATTGTGTTTTGTGATAGTTAAGCAGCAATGGCATATACCAAAGATCCCAAATATCATGGAAAAATAAAGCACATAAATATTAAATATAACTTTGTGAAAGAAATGGTTGCACGAAAGGAAGTGAACATAAAGTACATATCTACGCATGATGTGGTGGCTGATCCATTCATAAAGCCTATACTAGTATATATTATAGGCATGTTAAATCATTAGGTTTGTGTAAATGTAAAATGTGCTCGTTTATGTTTTTTTCTTTCCCATGATGTTCACTAATTATTAATGAAAGATGTTTTGTTTCTTTCTTTATGCCTAAGATTACATCTGTTGCAAAGCATACACATATAAGTATGTATATATATGTTGTATCCATCTTCTTATTAAGAAAAAACATGTCGAATAGATCTTAGTTTGGCCCTCTCACACAGGCAATCACCTTTGCTAATTTTTATGGTCAAAGATGAGACATTTTAAACTAATTATCTAGACGATATTTAAGAGCCAAGTTTAAATATTAATGAATGTCGACTCTGATTTAAATGAGGAATTAAGTCATAAATTCTATTTTCATGACTACAAGTAACTAATTAAGGGGGATGTATTCAATTAAGACTTTAATCGACTTTTTTTAAACGACTTTTAATTATTGACTTTTAAATACTTTGATAGACTTTTAAAGTATGAATGACATTAGTCACATTTCTAAAAAAGTATGAATGATTTTAAATAACTTTTACTGAATGACATTTACATATTTTAAATTAATTTTATAAACTTTTTATTTTTATTAGTCAAATTTATAAATATTTTATACATTTATTTTTTATTACTCAAATTAACATTTTATTATTGATTTTAAAATAATTTAATTAGATATCAAGTTTAAGATCTTACAAAATAAAAAAATATATATGAATATAACTTGAATCTAACTCAATTATGTTACTGTTTATTAATTAAGAATAATATTAAAATAATATATAAAGTTTGAGTTAATTTTTAATTAAAATTATATAATTTCAAATTCAATAATTGGATATCTAAAGTTCATGTGGCATTTCAATTCTCTATCTATTTTTCTATTAAAATTGAAGAAAATTTTATTTTTTTATTAAAAATTATTTTTTCAAATTTTTTATAGTAATTAATGTAATTAAAGATTAATAATAAATTTTTATGATTTTTATTCAATAAATTGAATAATTTTCTTTCTATTTATTTATATATAGCTAATATTTAATTATATAATAAAAGAAATATTTAATTTTATAGAAATATATTAGAAAAAATATAAAACATTTATTTTCTAATTTTTGTTTAATAATTAATGTAATGAGAGATTAATAATATTTTTTTTATCTTTTTTATTAATTAAAAGTTGGGAATTTTCTTTAAATTTTCTCATATAACTATTTTTAATTATTTAATAAAAGAAATAGTTCAGGTTATCAGAAGATAATTAAAAAATAAAAATATAATATTTATTTTTTAATTTAATTGAGTGATTTTCTTTAGATTAATTTATTAAAATTTTAATTATGTGTATCAAATAAATAATATGTTATTTTTTATTTTTTATATTTTAATGAGTTCATTTTTTTTGACTTTAAATGAGATAAATTTTTTTTTAAAGTTTTATGTATTTTTTATATATTTTTTATTTGAATGAATTTAATTTATCACCCAATAATATCAATTTTAGAGGCAATAGCAAGATCAATTTTACAAGTGATTAGAAAGAAGAATTTTAAACTTTTGATAACCGGTCTTCTTTTTTTTAATAAAAAGTCAATGAGTGAAAGTTTATGAGTTGAGTGGAAGACAAATTTGAGGTTGAATATGGAAACTTTTAACCAAAAGGTTTTTAAAAATTCATAAAAGTCATTATACTTAAAAAGTAAAGTCATAATTAAATATATGTAAACTTTTTAAACTTTTAAAAAGTTGTAATTAAATACCTTGAGATTTTTTATAAATTTTTAAAAAAAATTAAAAGTCTTAATTGAATATCTCTAAACTTTTAAAATATTTTAAAAATTTTAATTGAATACACTTAAACTTTTTTTAAAAGTAAAAATTTTAAAAAATTATAATTAAATACACTTCTGTAAATAGTTGTCACTACATCTGTATTATTACTAGATTAGAGTCCTAATGATATAAGATATGTAAGTGAACTCAAGTTAGATATTAAATATATCTAAACTATAATTTGTATTGTATTGATAAAAATAATAGACATGTGCTTCATGAAAAAAGATCAAATGCTGTAACATGTGATTCATACCACATGTTCGTGTAATTTGACCAAAGGTTAATGAAAGTGAGATCTCAACTTTATATTGTGTGAGATCTTGCGATATTGAAGTAATCTCATTAGGTACCTTTTTTACTCTAATCTGTTTCTCAAATCTTTTAATTAATGCTTGCTATCTTAAAATATTGCCAAAGGATCATAAATGATTCGGTCCGATAGAGTATTTTTGAAAAAGCGAATTAAATAAAAGATGTACAAATCGAGATAAGAGGAAGATCACCAAGTACAAAGGAAAATATCATATTATTTGTGTACATTCAATGGTCGACCAGTTATATTTGTCTTTGCAAAAGCATAATTTTGATTGTACTTGATTTATTAGTTAAATAAGATCGTTAGAAATAATATATGATATGTGATCTAGAGTATTGCATACTAACATACACTAAGCTTCATTATTCAAGAAGTTACATACTCCTAACAGATATGTAATTAAAGTACTCTCAAAATATGCATGATCACATGATCTACTTATGAATGAATCTTGTAGAATTAATGAGAGAGATGGTCCTATCATATGTGAGTGGGAGATGTTAAAAATAATGAGCAGGTCACTCATAATGAAACCTAACCCGATTTGTTATAAAAAAAAATTGGATGTGGTAACTTTTTGGTAATCGACAGGCAATTACCATAATCGATCTGCTTAGTAGTCAATTACCACTAAGCAGATAAAATGAAAAAAGAACATAATTTTTTTGCTTCCTTGCTTCCTCCCTTTGACTCTCTGTTCTTCCTAAAAAAAATAGTAAGAGTAATTTTCTCTCAATCTCTTAACCAACAGATTTTCAAGAGTTTTTGCTATTCAAATAATAAGAGCTTGATTTCTGCAAGAGGTATTTATGCCGTAAAAACCTTATACAATTCTTTATACCGTTAATGTGATTGTATAACATGCCATATTTAGTGATATTAAATTTTTTATGTTTTTTTTTCGTGAAATACATGAAAATTTTATAAATTCCAACATTTATAAAGCAATTATGACTATCATTATATTAAGATAGAAAAAAAAAAAAGCTTGTAAGTCAAGGAACTTCAAGATTTTGGCACTCTGTTCTTTCATGAACGATGGTTTTAATAGTTATTTTAAAATATAAAAACTACATGAATTTGGGTTAAATACAAATACTATAAGTACATCTTAGTAATTAAAAATTTTATCAAGATTATAATTGTCTAAAATATCTTTCACCCTTCGTTATTTTTATATAAAGTATGGAGTATTGGTTTATTACATATTCAAAATAAAATGATTTAAAATCAAATATAATGTTGAAAAAATTTACGATTCGAAAGTAGATTAGTAATCATTTCAAATAAAAACAAGTCTGAATCGCTATCATATTGTTTCTGTTTCAATTTCCATTTTTACGAAGTCGAAATCAAAGACTTCAAAATTAAATATGTTGATTTTGGAATTGTGGTCACCTTTCAAAGTTTTAAATGGAAAGTCGTACACTCTATTTTAAAATATTATATTTTTAGCCACTGAAAAAGAAATGAATAAAATAAAGGCTCTTTTATAATTCGCTGATATAATGTTGATTTACATGGAACATTTTTTTATATTAGAATAAATCGATTTTGTGATTCATTAGTCATCAAGAATATTGAACATTCAGCTCACTGGCTTACTTCAACTTCTCTGATTATACTATTTTTTTTTAAATATTTAAGTGTTAGCTAAATTTAAAATCATTTTTTTTGAAAAATTTAATATCAAATTAATTAATTAAATCAATCAAATGTTGGTTAAAAAAATATGCATAGTTTGTAATATATGGGATGAAATTTTGTCAATAATCGCATCTCCAATTTTTTTAAGAAAAAAAAAACGTGAGAGTTCAATTCTCTATCGTTTCCCAAAAAGAAAAAGCTATAAATTAAAAACCTCTTCAAATTTTACTAAAATCTTTTTAAGAAGTCATTTTTGACATTTACTCAAGAAAAAAAGCTCCTCGTTTTCTATTATCTCCAAGCAGGGCCTTAAATATTAGGTAGAAAAGTTTTGGTATAGTGGTTATTATGTTGGCAAGATCTTCCATACGTCAATATCGACATGCCACATTTATCTGTAATGGAAGCCACCTGTGTTTCCATTCCCATACTAAGTCTCATTCTGAGGTGTTCAACTCTTCTTTTTCTTATCTTTTTGGATATCCTCACAATTTTTTTTAGAATTTTTTTTAATTGATTAATTTCGTATGTGTAATTGTTTGACCTCATTGCGTTCTTATTAATTAAAGTAACGAAAAAAAAAATCAGTATGGAGGAAAATAAACATTTAATTCTTATTATATGAAGCATATAGGCACGCACCCACATAAAAATGATGATTAAATATAATAATATATGATATTCATTTAATGATTATATAAAAACATTGAAATCTCTAGTGCGTTTGTAATTTTAAATATACCACAAAATAATTTTTAATAGGGAGAATACTATTAAAAATATTAAAATTTTAAAAATAATCTAAACTAAAAAGTTAAACAAGAGTTGTATTTTGTAAGAAGTGTATTACGATATATTAGGTGGATTTGATTTATCACGTATGAGTTTAGTAAGAAAAATCTGATCAACGATAAGATCTTATCTATAAAAGAATAAAACTCTTTTATTATACGTGGAAAGTCATGATAATATCAGTTGAAATTA
>CANXYI011989575.1:0-20741 GCA_948208565.1 Hura crepitans
AGACTTTATAAATAACCTTATAATTTGCATATGGCTTTGATATAACCATTAAATCTTATCATATATATCTCAACCCCTTAGTGAGTTTATACATTAATTATACTTTTTATGCTTTTATTCTTTTCAACATTCCTTTCTTAAGTTTAATTAAAAATTTCATTTACTAATTCTATAATTTCTGCAAGTTAAATAAGGTCAAATAACTATACATTACATATAAAGAATATTCATATGTGTCTTTTATACTAAATTACATTTTACCATTTAGTTAACATAATAACACCACTATATAAACTTCTATCACAAAATTCTCTTAGCATTTTTAAACAATATTAATTTTGTCATATCTCAAACTTAAACACAATTCTTCAACTCTTACACTTAGAAATTTTGCAAAGTATTATCATTTACTTCTTTGATAATTAATCACGTTATTTCATCAAATCATTAATCATTTATATAGTTTCTTTCATATGACATTTTCATCGAACTTAGGATTTTAAGGTTTATAATTCATTTTCATGATTCTAGTTTTATTATTTACTAATTAAATTAAGCTCAACTACACTTATATGATCTTTATATACTTAATCAACTCACAAAATGAAATTTAGTATCTTAGATATCACATATAAAATGCCAAATTCACAATTAAATAAATACACACACTAAACTTATATGCAATTTCATGCTTTTTTTTCATTCCTTTAAGTATATTAGCATCATGTACATAAGGCATACATAATGTTATAGGCACCAATTGTTCTCAATAATATAGCATACGCTTCATACACATTATGACAATACAAGTATTCACGACATGCAGTGCAAATTGAGAAGTTTTTGAATACATAAATTACACAACAAATTATATTACATTCTACATTAGCTCTTAGTTAATAGTAGTTATTTCAAAAATACTAAAAGTTTAGGTTCTTTCAAAGCTTTCAATAAGGTATTATCCTGTTTACATATAATTCAGCCCATACTCAATAGATAGCAATCCCGATACTAGATAATGGGATATTGGCCATTATGGCTTATAATTATATAGTGGCCCATATTTTGGATCCTACGGCGTCGACACCCTCATAATTAATTATGCAATGGCCTCATCGGACCTTATAGTGGCTACACTGACATATAGTCATACAGTGACCTTATTAGACCTTATAGCTATTACACTAATATTATATGTAATATAGAAATCATTCATATGTGTATATATATTCAGTGGTCTAAGGGAACCATTCGGCTCTTTCAACAGTATAAAATAACACAAAATCACTCTATCAACTACTACCATCCGTAGTTGATCAGTCAACCTATCTCATCTAGGTTGTATAACTCTTATGGGCTTTATCAATAATTTATTTCCAATTCTAATATATTCCTTATGTTATATGTTCACTTTTCATTTAGATATAATAATGCATGAACATGTCCATTTAACCATGTTGTTAAACTCATTTTGAAGTTAGACATTTATTTCTTTAAAATACATAGTTATTACATGAATACAAGTTAAACTTACCATTTATGAAATTATGTCATATATGCTATCATACAATACACTCTTGTTTTATATTATACATATACATAGGCTACACTCTCTTATACCTTTTCCTTTTGCCAAAGTTATGTAATCTTGGTTACTTTTATTCCATTAACCATAATAATTTTCCAAACATGACTTTACATATGGTTCCTCAACTTTTATTCCATTTGGCCAACTTATGACACCTTTTACCTAGTTCAGTCATTGAGCCCGACTAAGGAATATACATATAAACATGTTATTTGAACTTAACTAGCTATTAAACATAAACCATATATTTAAAACATATTTTATAAATATTTAACTTATGAAAATATGCATTATCAAAAACTTTTCAAAAACATAGTTACAATTCACTTTTGAGAATCCTCATGATGAAAATTTGACAGCATAATAGCTGTACTAGGACACTATCCCAAAAAAGAATAGCAACTTATATATCAAAACAACACTTCTATAAACATTTTCAATCATTCCACCACACCTATAATCCTTTAATCACTCTATCATCTCACATCAACACAAGCATCAATATCAACCTCAGGAAGAGATATCATATAATAAAATAATATGTACAAAATTTAAACAAATTACGGACTTTAAAATCCAAAAATTTACAATTACAAATAGTTTAGGCATATCATCCCCATAATATATCATATGAGTGCCCAAACCTATACAACAAGAAATTATACCAAAAGAAATAACCTTCTCTTAATAATCTTACAGTCCTAAGGCTTGTGCTCAAATTGGCTCTTTACTTACGCATCACAAAACAAATAATGCTCTAGGAAATAACTTAGTAGTATAGTCAAAATAACTTATGCATTTATGTCTTTTATCAACATACAAAATAAAATATACATACACAAATCATTTATAATGCCCCATTATATGTAACATCAGCCATAACATGCATTGACACATAAACATAACATAAATCATGAACATAACTCATTATAGGTTATGCATCATACATAAAACTATGTCTCAACCATGTAATCATGTAATATGTGAATAAAATCCATTAAACTTATTTATTATGCCCATTGTAGAGGAAAATTAATATCCTATGAATAACAAGTTTGTTGTGTGTAAGGGTATACATTATAGACCTTAACAGCTACTATACTAGCATGAGTGTGTAATTGTCCATTAAGACCTTAACGACTACTACATCAGCATAGTATATGTATAGTGGCCTTATTGGACCTTCATAGTGATTGCACTCATATGGATCTAAAGATAAAAAAAATAACTCTGTGGGTTAGACATTTAGTGGACTCATGGACCAAACAAATTGAGGCACTGAAATACCTTAGCAGCTGCTACAAAATTCCTTAGTTAACCAGCCAACCTATCTATACTAGGTTATTTCTCATATGGGCTATTAATAGTTTATTTTTAGTTACACCTTCTTATTTAAGCTTGTTATAGCTTTAAACTACTTTGGTTTAGCCAACAAAATGACTAAATTGAGAAATTATGTCATAAGCCTTACTTTAGAGAACAAGCATATTATATTAAGTAATTAACCACATTTTAAGGCCATATATCAACACACATACATCACACAAAAATTAGATTATATTTCCTCTTATAAGCATCATGTATTTCTTCATGTCATAGAATTACCATATTCATTCACATTATAGCATAAGCTCATTTAAGATGCATTATGCTCAAATATCATCATAAAATGCATCATGGCATTACATGATAGTGTAACACCTCACACATACATATAATATATCTCAAACATATTATGGCAACATTACATAACCATTGGTACTTATTCTTTATATGTATCATAATTGTGTTACATCATGATTTTGCCATATGCATAACCATTTACATAAAAAATGTGACATAAATCCTCCAATTCATGCATTATATGGAACTCACATACATATGCATACATATAGGTCATTCGACTAGCCTATAAAATGCAAAAAATTAAGATTTCACATTCATTTACATGTCATTAGAACATAGCATCATGAACATGCTTATGTATGCATTCATCCATAACATACATCATATATCATATACTCATGCTTATTATCATCATTTGTTCTTATATTTCTACAATACATCAAATTGTCAAGCACACATAATCATATTTACATCAAGGGGCCATTCAGCCACCAAGCCTCATGCCTCATCATCCATCATACATTCATTATACTTAACTTAACTTATGCCTATTCTTGCATATGCAACCATACATATGCATACAACATGTCTAGCATGCATTATTAAGTCATACAAACACATGCATGCCTTTATGTTCATTCGACCTTACATATATTTACAAGACACGTATCTATTTTGATCTCATGAATTACTCAATGAACATCTAACATATCATACAACATGTGTTTAGATCATATACATGCATAATTCATCAATTACGCATAATCATGCATATTTACATGTACGTACATTATGCACTTTACACATCATACATATCCATACACATTTTTATCAATTTAGTTACACCAATGCACCTAAAAAATACTAATTAATATGATTAATGCCTTTAATGCTCTTAATTAGGCATTATTTTCATAATTACACATTTTTACATAATATGTTTATTTGGGGTATTTACTAAATAAGCATAAATTAGTTCAATTACACATACTGAGAGGACCAAAATGCACCTTTGAGGACCATCTATGCCTTACTTTTCCCTTTTTCTTAAGATTTCTCGGGTTTCACTATTCATATAATATGAAAGAACTTGAAAAAATCATATAAAATTATAGAGGCAATCAAAAATAAATCTGACTTAATGTGATCTTTGGCATTAAGATAATGCTAAAAAATACTGGAGTTCGAAAAAGCTTACTTGAATTGAAGATGGTTACTATTGATCGAGTCATAAAAATGAGCTATTCTCTCGATTTTTCTCGAATTTTTCACTTACAACAGGGTCTAGAGGTTATAGAGGCACAATTATCATTCAATCAAACTAATTTAAGGCTAAACAAAGAGATAAAGAAGCAAAAATTAAGCTTTCCTCATAGCCATGGCTATTAGCCTTAAGAAAAGAGAGGGAGTAGAAGACTATTTGAAGTTTGACCAAGAATAAGCCATTTGGCCCCTTTTATATTTTCCCTTTAAAATTATTTAATTTTTCCTTTTTTTCATCCTTATTTCCTTTTTTATTATCCTTGATTTAATCTCATTTAAACATGTAAAAATTCAATTAATTTGGGCCCCACAACTTTCTAAAATCAGAGCTCAAAAATGAGAAAAATCGAATAAAATTACTACTTTTTATCATACCTAATTTTCGTAATAATACTTTTTGATATCTAAGAATTCCAACTCTAGTGCCAATATGATAATTAGAAATTTTAAGTATCAGGTTGTATAAATCCCAAAATTTTCTAAGTAACTTTTTGAATATTTTATGATTCAGCTAAAACTAAGCCATTATTCGCGTGACATTGCCATAAAATTTAATTGTCATTTTTAACCACTTAAATGACCTCTTTTTGAATTCAAATTTCACCCAAAATTATATTATAACTAACACTTCCATTTACTTGAATTAGTGCCCCTAGCCTTAGGAAACACTATTCACATCCTGGCAAGTACTATTCATAACACTAGGATTTTTTGAGCATTACATTTCTTCCACCCTTAAAAGAAATATTTTCCTTGACATTACCTAGCTCAAACAATTAAGGATATTTCTCTCTCATTTGAGCTTCCATTTCCCATGTAGCTTCTTTTATTCCATTATTCTTTCAAAGAACTTTTACCAAAGGTACGGTCTTGTTCCAAAGCTCTTTCACCTCCCTATCCAAAATCCTTATAGGTCATTTTTCATAAGATAAAAGTTGAAAAATCTCTATTGATAATACATTTGTAGAATCCAATTTGTATCTTTTAAGTATAGATATGCGGAAGACATCATGGATCTGCTGAAGTTTAGGAGGCAAAGCTAGTTTATAGGTTACTGGTCCCACACGTTCTGTTACTTTATATAGCCTAATAAATTTAGGACTCAACTTTCCTTTTTTTTCTATATCATAGAACCTTTTTCCAAGGAGAAACCTTGAGAAACACTTTGTCTCTTACCTCGTAATGAGCATATTTTCTATTTAGATCAGCATACAACTTTTATCTATCCAAAGCTATTTTCAACCTTTCTCTAATGATCTTTACCTTTTCCTTTGCATCCTTAATTAGACCTAGTCCTATGAGCTTTGTCTCACTAAGCTTATTTTAGTGTAAAGGAATTTTACACTTCCTTCCATACAATACCTCATACAGAGCCATACCCAAGCTTACTTGATGACTGTTGTTATAGGCAAACTCAGTTAAGGAAAGATAACAATCCAAGCTTCCTTTGAATTCCAAAGCATAACTCCTCAGCATATCCTCAAGGGCCTGAATAACTCTATCTAACTATCTATTAGTCTAAAGATGAAATGTCATACTAAAACTTAATCAAGTACCCAAGGCAATGTGAAGTTTCTTCTAAAACCTCTATGTGAACCTTGGATCTTGATCTGATATGATGGAAGACAAAACTCTATATAACCTAATGATCTTATCAATATATAGCTTTGCTAGTTTTTTTAAGGTATAGTCTATCTTCACTAGTATAAAATGAGTAGTCTTAGTCAAATGATCTTTCATAACCCAAACTAAATCACATTTGCTCTATGTCATAGGCAACTTGATAACAAAATCCATAGTGACTCTATCCCATTTCCATTCTAGAATTGCTATAGGATGAACCAATCCAGATGGAACCTAATGTTCTACCTTTACTTACTGGCAAGTAAGGCACTTGGTCATGTACTCTAATACATCTCTCTTTATGCCTAACCACTAATAAGAAAGCTTTAAGTCCTGATACATCTTGATGCTACTTGGATGCATAACATCTACCACTATATTAGCATTTCCTTGATGATAATCAATCAAATGGTCATAATCTTTGATCAATTCTATCCATCTCATCTATCTCAAGTTTAGTTCCTTGTATGTAGGAAGATACTTTAGACTCTTGTGATTAGTGTAAACATAATACTTCTCTCTATAGAGATAGTGTATATAGATCTTTAGAGTAAACATAACAACTGCAAGCTCTAGATCATGGGTAAGGTAGTTTTTCTTATGAGGCTTCAATTGCCTTGATGTATAAGTAACAACCTTACCATCTTGCATCACAACATAACCTAACCCATTATGAGATGCATCGCTATATGTGGTGAGGTCCTTCCTAGAAATTGGCTAAATAAGAATTAGAGCTCTGTGAACATCACTTTAAGCTTGTTAAAACTCTCTTAACATTTGTCTTCCTAGATAAACTTAACATTCTTCCTTAATAGATGAGTTATAGGTGCTACTATCAAAGAGAAACCCTTGACAAATTGTCTATAATACCCTGCAAAACCAAGGAAACTCCTAAACTCTATAGTATTCTTGGGTGGCTTCCATTCAATCACTGCCACAATTTACTAGGATCAATATGAATCCCTTCTATAGAAGCTATATGTCTTAAGAAGGACACTTTATTGAGCCAAAACTCACACTTACTAAGCTTGGCATAAAGTTTCTTTTTTTTTCTCTAAATTTGAAGAACTGTTCTCAGATGTTATTCATGCTCATCCTTGTTCTTCAAGTAAGCCAAAATATCATCAATGAAGACCAGCACAAACTAATCAAGATAAGGTATGAAGACTTTGTTTATTGAATCCATTAAAGCTACATGCACATTAGTAAGCCCAAATGGCATTAGTAAGAACTTATAGTGGCCATACCTTATTTTGAAAGCTATATTCGCCACATCTGATTCTTTCACTATCAATTGGTACTACCCATATATCATATCAATCTTGGAAAATACTTTAGTTCATTTAAGTTGATAAAATAGGTCATTCATTCATGGTAAAGGATACTTGTTTTTAATGGTCACTTTATCAAGTTGTCAATTATCCACATATAACCAAAGAGAAATATTCTTCTTCTTGAAAAATAGAATAGGTGCTCTCTATGGTGAAACACCCTGTCTTATGAAGCCTTTATCCAGCAACTCTTGTAATTGGATCTTCAACTCCTTTTACTTAGTCAGCGCTATATGATATGGAGCTACCAATATCAGAGCAGTGCTAGGTAAAATCTCAATACTGAACTCGAGTTCCCGTTCTGAAGGCAAACCTTATAACTCTTTTGGAAAAATATTAACATACTCTAACATCACTAGTATACAACTAGCATTTGGCTCTCCTATCTTGGTATCATACATATAGGCAAGATAAGCCTAACAACCTTTTCTCAACATCTGCCTAGCTATAACAACTAATACAACATTAGATAGAAAGTATATCCTTTCTCCCATAACTGTAATCTCAACCATATCTAAAGCCTTAAGAGTTAGCCTTTTCTACTTATAGTCCATAATCACTTGATACTTGGACATCCAATCCATGCCTAATATCAAGTCAAACTCTTTAAAAGGTAACTTTATTAGATAAGCTAAAAACTAGTGATCTTAAACGAACAAAGGACACCCTTTGTAAACCTTATTAACTACCATATGCTAGCCTATGGGACTACTAACCATAATCTCTAGCTTAAGAGGCTCTAAAACTAACCCCAATCTCATGCTCATGGTGTGCAAACATAAGAATGTGTAGACCATAAATTAATTAAAGCCAAAATATGTGAATCAAAGGGAAGAAAAGTACCAGCAATAGTGTCTGACGCATCAACCTCTTCTTATACTCTAGTGGCATATTATTAGGTAGGAGCCTAATGCTTAGATTTAAATTTTGATATATCCCTTTGAGCTCCTTTTGCTCTCTCTCCTTGATCTCTTTTCTAACCTCAGGTAGATATAGGTGTAGATTTCTATCTAGCACTAAGTTCCTTCGGATAATCTTTGTGGTAATGATCCGGTAAACCACACCCATAAAAAACACCTAGCTTACTTCTCTAACACTCTCTCTTATGTCACTTGTGACAAATAAGACACTGAGGTATCTAGCCACCCTTCGTTATAGACCCTATTATACTGGCAGCCTAAGATTATTGTTGTCTAGACTAACTCTTATTACTCTAAACTATCTTTTATGTATAGCTTTGTCTCTGAGTTTGCTATGAAGCCCAAACTAATAACCCTTAAACTTCTTACCTGACTATGGCGTTCCACTAGATGCTCACTATCTTGAAGATCTCTTCTTCTAATAGAATTCTCTCTTCTATTTCTATACCCTGTCTATGGAATGACACACTAAAACAAGCTGTGAGAACTCTCTAATCTTCATAGGGACCACCTGGGACTTGATATCTGCATGTAAACACTTCTCAAACCTCTTACCCTTGTCAGCCTTAGTAGCTATGGTTTCCTTGGCATTTCTACTAAGAATGGTAAACTGCTTCTTATACTCCCTAATGGACTTTCACTCTTACTTAAGATCCATAAATTACTGCCTCCTATTATCCAGATAATCTTCTATGATATACTTCTTGTGGAGTTCTAACAAGAAGAAATCCTATGTCAACTCATCCTTAGTTTTGTACTCTGTCATGTCTTCCCACCATTTTGATGCCTCTTCTTGTAGGAGTGAGGTGGCATATATCACTTTCTCTTTTAGGGTTCACCTTATCCACTTCATTATTGTCTTAATATGGTCTAACCAGTACTTTGCCTTTTAAAGCTCTACCATGCCTTTTCCCTTGAAATCCTTAGCTCACATCTTCTTAACTTTCTAAAGATAGGTTTTCCAAAGAGCTAATGGAACCTCTAGCTATTATGCTTGTGGTAGAGCAATAGCTATAGCCTATCTTGAAAGATGTAACATCTCCTACAAAAATACTAGTGGAGCATATCCTGCTGGTGGTGCATACCTTGAAACATCACCCAAAGCAGATGCAACTCTAGTGGCCCCTAGTTCTATGGTTATCAAAGTATGACTCTAGACTTCCTCCTCACTATGATGTGCCAAAGCACTCATCTCGTCAGTTGGTAAAAGATTAATTCATAAGCCTCGATATCAATAATTGTGTGATGTATAGTCTAGACATCTAAAGCACTCATATGTTAACTAGGAAAGCCTAAACTGGAGCTCTAATACAATTAAGTGTGACACCCATTACAAGGTCTAATCACCGAGCTTGACTAATGAATATGCACATAAATGCATTATCCTAACTCAATTAACTATTATACAAAAACCATGTGTTTAAAGTATCTTTTATAAATATTTAACTCATAAAAATATGCATCATTAGAAACTTTTCAAAAGCATAGTTACAATTCACTTTTGAGAATTATCCTATTGAAAATCTGGTAGAATAACAGCTGTACTAAGACGCTATCCTAGAAATAAATAGTAACCTACATATCAAAATAACAATTTTATAAACATTTCAATCATTCCACAATACTTGTGATCCTTTGATCACTTTAATATCTTGCATAAACACAAATATCAATCTCAACCTTAGGAGGAGATATCATATAATAAAATAATTTGCATAAATTTTAAACAAATTATAGACTTTAAAATCCAAAAATTTACAATTATCAATAGTTTAAGCCCATATTCCCCATAAAATACATCATATGAGTGCGCAAACCTATACATCACACAATTCTAGATATATAAAAAAAACTCTACCAAAAGAAATAGCCTTCTGTTAATAATCTTAAAGTCCTGAGATTTGTACTCAAACTATCTCTTTACATATACATCACAAAATAAGTAATGTGCTAAATAATAGCTCAGTGGTGTAATCAAAATAACTTATGAATTTATGCCTTTTTATCAACATATAAAATATACATATAAAAATCATTCATAATGCCATATTATATGCAACATCAGTTATGAAATGTATTGATGCTCTAACATAACATAAATCATGTATATAACTCATCATAGGTCATGCATCATACATAAAAAAAATGTATCAACCATATAATCATGTAATATGTGAATAAAATCCATTAAAATTATTTATTATACCTATTTTAGAGGAAAAAATATCCTATAGATAATGGGAGTATGGTGGGCAGTGGCTCACATTATGGACCTTAATGGCTATCATACTAGCATAAGTGTGTGCAGGGGGCCTCTTGGACCTTAATGGCTACTACACTAGCATAGTATATGTACAGTGGCCTTATTGGACCTTTGTAGTAGCTGAAACTACATGGATTCAAAGATAAAAAAATATAAATCCATGGGTCAAAGATTTAGTGGACCTATACACCAAATGCATTGAAGCACCAAAGTACCATAGTAGCTACTATAAAATTCTCTAGTTGACCGGTCGACCTATCCATATTAGGTTATTTCTCATAAGGGCTATTAATAGTTTATTTTTAGTTACACCATCTCATTTAAGCTTATTATAGCTTTTAACTACTTTGGTTTAGCCAATAAAATGATTAAAATGAGAAATTATGTTATAAGCCATATTTTAGTGATCAAGCATATTATATCATGCAATTAACCATATATCGAGGCCTTATATCAATACACATACATCCCTATAAATAAGATATATGTTTCCTCTTATGAGAATCATGTATTTCTTTGTGTCATGGAATTGCCATATTCATTCGCATTATAGCATAAGCTCATTTAAGATGCATTGTGGTCAAATCTCATTATAAAATGCATCATGGCATTACATGATGATGTAACACCTCACACATACACATTATATGTCTAAAACATATTATGGCCACATTGCATCACCATTGGCCATATCATCTTACTTATTCTTTATATGCATCATAATCATATTAGATCATGATTTTTCCATATGCATAACTATTTACATAAAAAATGTGACATATCTCCTCTGATTCATGCATTACGTGGGACTCAAGTACATATGTGTACATATAGGTCATTAGGCTAACCCAAAACATGCAAAAAATCAAGATTTCACATTCACTTACATGTCATTAAAGTATAGCATCATGGATATGCTTATACATGTATTCAGCCACAACTTACATCATATATCACATACTCATGCTTATTGTCATCATTTGTTCATATATTTCCATAATACATCAAATTGTCAAGCACACACAATCATATGTACATCAAGGGACCATTTAGGCACCATGTCTTATGCCTCATCATCAATCAATACATAACTCAACTTATACCCATTCATGCATATGTAACCATACATGAGCATACAATATGTCTTGCATGCATTATTAAGTTATATAAACACAAGCATGCCTTTATGTTCATTCAGCCTTACATTTATTTACAAGACACCTATCCATTGCAATCTCATGAATTACTCAATATACATCTAACATATCATGCAACATGTGTTTAGGTCATATACATGTATAATCCATCAATTACACACAATTATGCATATTTACATAACATACATACATTATGTATATCAAACATTGTACACATCCATACACATTTGAACAATTTAGTTACACCAATCCACCTTAAAAATATCAATTAATGCCCTTAATTAGGTAGTATTCTTATAATTACACAATTTTATATAATATGTTTATTTAGGGCATATACTAAATAATCACAAATTGGTTTGATTACACATATAATGAGGATTGATATACACCCTGAGGACCATCTATGTCTTGCCTTTCCCTTTGTCTCAAGATTTCTTAGGTTCCATTATTCACATAATAGGAAAAGAACTTGTAAAAATCGTATAAAATCATGGTGTCAATAAAAAATCAATCCAACTTAATAAATGTGCTCTTAGGCACTAAGAGAATACTAGAAAAATACTAGAGTTCAAAAAATCTTACACAAATGAAAGATGGCTACTATTTATTAAGTGGAAAAAATGAGCTATTCTCCTCGTTTTTCTTAATTTTTTTGCTTGCAATAGGGTTTATAGGTCATAGAGGCACTCAATTATCAATCAATTAAACTAATTTAAGGCTAAATAAAGAGAAAAGGAAGCAAAAATGGAGTTTTCCTCATAGCCATGGCTGTCGGCCTTAAGAAGAGAGAGGGAGGAGAGGACCATTTTACGTTTGACCAAGAATAAGCCATTTTGACCCCTTTTATATTTTCCCTTTAAAATCATTTAATTTTTCCTCTTTTTCTCCTCTATTTATTCATCTTTTCCTTCTCTTTTAACCTCAATTTAATCTCAATTAAACATGCAAAAATTTTGTTAATTTAGGCTCTACAACCTTTTAAAAATTTAAGGTCAAAAAATAAGAAAACCCCATAAAATTACTACTTTTTTTATCATACCTAATTTTCGAAAAAATACTTCCCGATATCTAAAAATTCCAACTCTAGTGCCAATAGGCTAATCAAAATTTTTAATTATCAAGTTGTATAAATCCTAGAATTTTTGAAGCAATTTTTTGAATATTTTATGGATTTGCTAAAACTAGGTCACTATTCATGTGACACTGCCGTAAAATTTAACTATCATTTTTAACCACCTAAATGACTTCATTTTGACATCAAATTTCAACCAAAATTATGTTATAATTAATACTTCCATTGAATAGAATTGGTGCCCCTAGCCTCATGAAATACTATTGACATCTTCGGAAGTTCTATTCATAACACCGGGATTTTTCGAGCATTACACAACTACCCTATTAACATTTCCACACAATTACCAATTTCTTAGTAATACAACATACTCATATGCCATTATTTGCCCACATAGACTGTATACATGCCCTAGGCCTTTAGGTTGGACTAACACACCTAGGCCACTAACTTGCGTAGTTTTGGCCATGTAATTGATTCATTCTTCCTTTGGTTACTTCACTCAATGGAAACTTAATTCATTAATGAACCATATAATCAACTTATCCCTTTGTCTAACCCCTATACCCTTACTTTCTATGCTTACCTCTTTTGGCTAGGTATGCATTTCCAATTATTATGCATCATCTAATCACTTTATGTTAGAATTCAGTTAACACTTATGCCATGTATTCAATACATGTACCTATTAAGCCATCACACATAAGTAAGCAGACATATGTAATTTTGGCCACTCAACAATACCATATAGGCATCTATTTCCTAACCCATATTACTTACAAATCTTATTTTCCTCATCCATCTAGCAATAATATGCCATCAATATCAACGCATACATACATGTTCACATTAAATATGCAATGTTAACACACACTTTATCTATTAAATTATGTACACACTTTTCATATTTCATTGAATACACCATTAAGCTTTATACTTAATGCATCATTGCTTTTGCATTCTCTAAGTAGTATATAATACCCTCTAAATGAAGCCTTAAGGAAGAAGCAGTATAGATTAGTGGAGTTGCATTTTTGGCATACCTTTTAGTTTTATGTAAATAAAGGAAACTAGAATAGAACTCATACGTAAAGGATTAAGGGTAGGACTAAATTTGTAAATATAAATAGTGTGTAATACTTGTAATATGTTGTATAGCTACTGTAATGTGAATGTGTGCTAAGAAAGATATACATCTATAGCATGATAGTTGAGATTATCTAATTATTGCTAATGCTAAGTATTATAGAGTGATTAGAAGAATCACAATAGGTGTTTGTATTGAGAATGTTTATATAAAAGGATTATTTTATTTAGGTTACTATTTAGGCTAGTTTCAACAAACAACCGTTATGCTACCAGATTTTTGACATGATAACCCAAATTAGTTGCATGCATTTTCATTTAGCCTAAGTTAAATTGGGGATTAGTTCATAAAAATTAAGTTTTAATAAAAGGTTTGAATCTAATATGGTATTGTACAATTGGAATGGTTTATTGGATCGAAACATATATATGTACTGCCTCTTATCTGGGTCTAACAACTGGTGTGGGTTTGAGGTGTCACAGCATTTATACATAATTAAATTTATTAAATAACTTACATAATGAAATTTCCATATTAGACATATTATATACATAACATGCAATATACATACTATGTAGAATTCTTATAATTTTAAATATATCAATTTAATATCTTAATCTCTAACCACAATTCCATACATTAACCTCAACTAAAATAATTAAATCTATATAATTAAACTAATCCCATAATATAAGGAAATTCTAATAATTCATAACTAAAGAATACACTTAATTAATTTTCTTTTCTCTTTGGCTTGTAAAAGGCTTCTTAAATTTCATTTCTATGCCTTCAGTTCCTCTCTTTCTTATGCATAATTCTTTCCTCTATCATTTACTCTTTAAAAATAAATTAAAGCCATTTACCATAAAAATTGTATAATTAATTAGCTAATTATGTAATATAGAATCCATATAAGCTAATTGTATAATTTAATTGAAAGGAAACTTACCTATTATATATACTATCTCTATCCTCTTCAACATCCTTTCTCTTTATTCTTTAGTTCTCTTCATACTTTCCTTAAAATAATTTAGGACTTTGAATCATTTAAGTGTAAACTTTTTTTTTTTCAAAAGTGGAAATTCATGGTTTATATAACTAATTAAAGAAGAAATTAAAAAGGGAGGGGAGGAGAATTATTTCGGCCATATATAAGGAGATAGAGAAAGGTGACTTTTCTTTTTTTCTTTTTCCATGCATAATTCCTCTTTTATATTTACAATTAATGGCTAGGATTAATTCTTCTTAATTTAATCAATAGGTAAGATTTATGCCTTTTGTAAACTAATTTAATTTTGTTTTATAATTTTGTTTATTAATTTAGAATTCAGATGGCTAGGATCTCTCATGCATTATTACATCTAAAGGCCACAATTCCTCTCTACAAAAATATCATGTCATGCTTATCTAATTACTTTGTCATTTTCTTTATTTATTTTAACTAATTTATTTTTAATAGCTCACATGTTCAAAAAATTCCAACTCTATGATTTTTGGGTTCTTTGGAATTTTTTAATATTGGGATGTGCAGGTCTTAAATTTTTTTGAGCTTATTTTATGAATTTTTTATTTAGCTTTGAATAATTTACTATTCATTTTAGACTTATTCTGGATTTTATTTTCAATTTCTAACCATTTATAAAACCTTATTTTCACTCTAAATTGCATTAATAATTATCTTTTAATTTATCCTACCACTTGGTAGGTCTGTTTCATTTGGGCCTAAGATGCATTATGCACAACCCAATGTCATTATTCACTAGGACCATTTCTCGAACCTTATTCTTTTCATATTTTTCTTATCATTCTCATGCAACATGTCTATTTCTCTTCACTTCCATGTGTCTCTTTCATCATTTTGCCCATAAAAGGTGAAATTTCTATTTTACCCTTTGTCTTTTAACATAATTACAATTATGCCCTTTAGTCATTTTTTCGCTTAATTGTTCATGCCAACTGACTTTAGTGGATCTATATGTCTATTTCATTTCCCACTTTTTCTTCTAATTCACTCTCTATCCTTATGAAAAATCGGTTTGAAATCTAAGGCATGATAACTCATCCCATTTTAGGAAATTTCATGCTTGAAATTTCCTGTGGATGCTTCCTTACTTGGATGTTTCTTAAGGGTTGCATCTATTATACTTCATGTCTTAGGCTCTTTACGTATCATATCCTCTCGCTATTCTACCTCCAATTGTCTTATTGATTACTAGTTCTCTTACTCTATTTATAACTAGCCCTAAGTTTACATAATTACTATTCTAACAATGATGCAAACACATTACAGCAATTAGGTATGCTTTTAGTGGGCACTTGCCTATTTATTTAGTCAGTGAACCGTTATCATTATTGGGAGTTAATCCACTGCTTTGCCTAACCCCAATCTATAACCTACACTTCAACCAAAAGCTAGTGCACTGAGCAAGATTGCTCAAGGGTGTATTTAGTAATTATGATGGCACCTTTGTCAAGTTATATAGAATATCAATAATGTTTAGCTATGTTCATTTTGTAAATTGATTTGTATTTAGCTGTGTTATGAACACCTTATAATTTTCATTCTCTTTTAATAAGTTTCATTGTTTACTCTAGGTTTTTATAATCTATTTCCATTTCTCTTTCTATATATTTCATATAATTATTTGTCGCACTAATCTTTCTTTTAATTTTTTTTTTATAACCAATCATTCTATTTCTCATTCATTTCATAACATATTAACTTTAAATAGAACTTGGCTATTAGCACCTATATTTTACTCTCTATCTTAATTTATTTTTTTTCTTTGTGCATGGCTTATACTATGGCTTTATTTTTTAAGCTCTATAACTACTTAACACCTCTACAATTAGACTAATTTCTTGGCTGTTTATCTCTTGAATGTATTTAATGTGGTAACTTGTGCTTATCATTTTTCATATATTATAACTTAGCTATCTAATTTAGATAACTATGTTTACCTATTATTTATTTCTCTCTTACCTCATACATATTAACAATTACCCATTTTCATACTATATTTAGATATTATTTGTTTGAATTCTTCATTGTATTATCTTCATTTAAAACTCCATTTGCTTCTTTTTCTTATTTGTGTTTTTTTATAATATTTTATAAAGATTTTATATAGTTATTCTTAGCAAAGGTGGTTCTTTTATTACCTTTGTTGCTCAAGTAGCTGTATGATCTTTTCATAATTTTACAATTATCTATGTTATCTTCATGTGACTGACTTAGATTTCCATTCTTTATTTATATGTTTGGAAATAAACATCCATTAACTAATTCCATATTATAATGGCTATAAAATAATCTTCTCATCTATATACTAATTATAATGGAATTCCTATAAGGTTTTGCATTGACCTTTTAATCATGTTATTAACTATAAGGTGTTTTACATACATTTTCCTCTACTTTAGCTATGGTGAAATTGTTACATATACTATATTTATCAGTTTTAGATATTGAAACTCTCCTTTAATTATTTTATTTGTGTGATATTTCCTCTCATGGTCTCTATTAATTATTCTATAACTATTTGTATTACCTTTGCCCCTTATAATCTTATAACAATTATTCATGCTAGGATAACGAGACATGTAAAGGTATGACACCAAAGTGTCTAAGTAACAAATATAGCATATTGTGCCTAAATAACATATATGGGGAATAACACTCTCCTTTAGTGATGGTAAGCCCAAAATGTTGTATGGTAGGCACCCAAAGGTGTGATATGATAGGTGCCATAATGTTATATGGTAGGTCGCGGCTAAAATGGTGGCTCCTTAGTTGACTGATTAACCTATCTTATGCTATATAGATTTTGTAGGATATCAAGGCCTTACATATGTTTACATTTCTTATAAGTTAATTAAAGAATTAAATGTTTATAAAATCATGATAACATATATCAGTTCAATATTCTTTCATTTTGTAATCTTCTACGCACTCGGTTAAATTCATATATATATATATATATATATATATAAAACCTTGATGTCTGTTAGTTTTTAATTAACCTTAAAATACTTATAGAAAAAAATGAATTTGCCAAATAAATTTATAAAACTATTTAAATATTTTACATTGTGTATTCCACTATAAATTTCCATTTGATTACAAACTCTTATAGTCTTATAATATAATATCACACTTGTCTATACCTGTATTGATTCGTATCTTCTATTAGAAATTTTCTTTCTCACATATCTATCAATTTATTCTTCTTATTTTTCTCTATAGGTATGTTTTTTAAGTTGCCTTTACAGATCATTCACACCCTATATGTTATATTTAAATTCTTTTACCTCTTTTGAAAATCTATTTTTCATATTTAATTTCTCCAAATTATTTACCTTTAATTTCTTTAAATTATCCAATCGCTTATTCTTCGTTAACTTTCGATTAATTTATAGATTTTTATTTTCTTCCTTAAATTTGTATTATAATATTCCATTGTAATTATTCTATCATTTTAATAATTTGATATTTCTTCCTTTGCTACTATACATATGCATATATTGTTTTATACCTATGTATATATAATTAAATTTCTATTATATTTGAACCAAGTACATTCATCTGATGTATTTAATTATTTTTATATATAGTTATTTATTCTTATAGACTTTATAATTAAACTTATAATTTGTGTATGACTTTGACATAATAATCATATATATCTCGGCCCCTTAGTTAATTTATACTTTTATTTTATTTTTTGCAGTTTTATTCTTTTCAACATTCCTTTCTTAAGTTTAATTAAAAATTTCATTTACTAATTCTATCATTTCCTTAATTTAAATAAGGTCAAATAACTATAGATTACATATAAAGAATATTACTACATGTCTTTTATACTAAATTACATTTTACCATTTAATTAACATAATAATAGTACTATATAAGCTTCTATCACAAAAATTCTCTTAGTATTTTAGATAATATTAATTTTATCCCATCTCAAACCAAAACACAATTCTTTAATTATTTCTCTTAAAAATTTTCCAAAGCATAATCATTTACTTATATGATAATTAATAAGCACTATGATTTACGTATATGATAATTAATCACATTCTTACATTAAATCATCACTCATTTATAGACTTTCTTTGAGATGACATTTTCATCCAACTTAGGATTTTAGGGCTTATAATTAATTTCACGATTCTAATTTCTTATTTACTAATTAAACTAAGCTCAATTGCACTTCTATAGTCTTTGTATACTTAATCAACTCATGTAATGAAATTTAGTATCTTAGATATCACATACAAAGTGCCAAATTCATAATTAAACAAATACACACACTAAACTTATATGTAATTTCATGTTCTTTTATTTCTCTAAGTACAATGGAATTATAATATTAAGTTATATCATGAACGAACTCTTTAATACTATTCCTATAATTTTTAGCCTAACCAATATTTCCCTATATAATTAATGCAATCCTTCAAGTTATGGATTTTACCATATACTTTTTTATATGCCATATCATTTAAAGCCACCATTTTCCTTCATTTAACAATTAAATGTTAATTTTTCTTTATTTTATAAAATTTGACCAAAGTAATATTTAAGGTTCTACATTATTTTTCATGTTTTCTAGCCTATTTGCACTAATTAAGCAATCTTTAATAACATTTTTGCATAATTATGAAATTTCTGTATTTGACATATTTTATACATAACATGTATTTTGCATACTATGTAGAATTCTTATGATTTTAAATATATCAATTTAATATCTTAATCTCTAACCACAATTGCATCTATTAACTTCAACTAAAGCAACTAAATCTACTTAGTTAAATTAATCCCATAATATAAGGAAATCCTAATAATTCATAATTAAATAATACACTTACCTAATTAATTTTACATTCTCTTTAGCTTGTATAAGGCTTCTTGAATTTGATTTCTATGCCTTTAATTCCTCTCTTCCTTATGCATACTTCTTTCTTTCATCATTTATTCCTTAAAAATAAACTGAAGCTATTTACCATATAAATTCTATAATTAACTACCTAACTATGTACTATAGAATATATATAAGCTAATTGTATAATTTAATTCAAAGGAACTTAACTGTTATACATGTTGTCTCTCTCCTCTTCAACTTCTTTTCTCTCTATTCTCTAGTTCTCTTCATGTTTTCTATAAAACAATTGAGGACTTTGATGCATTTAGGTGTAGACTTTTTTTTGGAAGTGGAAATTCATGGTTTACATAACTAATTAAAGAAGAAAATTAAAATGGGAGGGAAAAAAGTATTTCAGCCATATATAGGGAGATGGAGGAAGGTGACTTTTCTTTTTAATTTCATGCATAGTTCCCCTTTTATATTTACAATTAGTGGCTAGGATTAATTCTTATTAATTTAACCAATAGGTAAGATTTATGCCATTTGTAAACTAATTTAATTTAATTTAATTCTATTATTTATTTATTTAGAATATAGATGGCTAGGATATCTCATGCATTATTACATCTAAAGGCCATAAATTCTTTGTACAAAAATATCATGTCATGGTTATCTAATTACTTTGTCATTTTCTTTATTGAAGTTAAATAATTTATTTTTAATACCTCCCATATTCAGAAAATTCCAACTCTAAAATTTTTGGATTCCTTAGGATTTTTGAGTATTAAGAAGTGTAGGTCTCAAATTATTCTGAGCTTGTTTTATGAATTTTTGATTCAGTTTTGAATAATTTACTATTCATTTTAAACCATATTCTTGATTTATTTTTTTATTCTTAAGCTCTTATATGACCTTATTTTCACTCCAAATTACAC
>CANXYI011989638.1:0-14135 GCA_948208565.1 Hura crepitans
ATATATTTATCCAAATAATGATAAATAAGATAAATAACTTCAATTATCGTGTCATCTTTTATTTGGGTTGGCAACAGTTCAGGTAAAAGGTGTCACAATATGCCATCTCTTATTCAGATCAGGCTACTGAGTCGAGGAGGGGTGTCACAATTTTCTTTGGATTTTACTTTAATTTTTTTCTCAATTTAATCTTATGATGTTTTTGAATAATATGATGTTATTTGCTAGTTCCTAGTTACCATTAAAATTAATTTTATTGTTCATTATAGATTAGATCTCTTAGTAATTGTCATCATCAAAAAGAGGGAGAATGTTTGCTTAATGTTTGTTATTTTTATTATTCCAATTAATTGAGATATTATTTTATTAATTTTATATTGTACGATTACTTAAAATTAAATAATTATCATTTGTACTAATTTATTTTGATAATATAAAAGTTATTAAGATAAAAGTACACAATGGCAAAATTTTTATTACGATTTTTGAAAATTAATATCTTTTCACTACTACAAAATTAGCTATTAATGAGGACATTAATGACTAAGAAAAAAACTAATAAATAGCGATGACTCAGCTAGATAAGTTTTTTCAAGTAAAAATCGTTGAATTTTGGGTTTTAGCAAGTATTTAGCGAGGAAAACGAAAAAATCAAGCAAATATGAGGCGCTATTATATTGGCACTAGAATTAGCTACAATTAGCGAGGGCATATATCCTAGCTATTAATTTATATAATTTTCTTATAATATCCTAATATCATTAAATAAATGAGTTAAAATAAATATGGACGATTGTCCTCGATAAACTTTTTTATTTTTAGAATAAATATATTTAATGTCTTAGCAAAATTTTTAAATAATTTTGTGCTTTAGCAAAATTTTTAAATAATTTCTCTTCATCAAACTAAAATCACAAAATAGTTACTTAAAAATAGCTAGGATGATTGTCCACGCTAAATTTTTGTAAATTTTAAGATTAACATATTAAATTTTTAAGTTATTTCTCTTTATTAAACTAAAATTACAAAATAATGAGATATAATTAGCTAGCACAGTTGTCCTACTAAAATTTTTATTTTTTTAGGATATATATATCTAGCTAGGACATTAATCCTAGCAAAACCATTAACTAATTTCTCTTCATTAAAATAAAAACACAAAATAATGAATTAAAATTGGTTAGAACGGTTGTTTTCGCTAAAATTATTTATTTTTTAGGAAAATTATATATTGCTTGGACACTAGTTCAAGCAAAATTTTTAAATAATTTCTCTTCATTGAGTTAAAATCATAAAATAATGAGTTATAATTAGTTAGAACGATTGTACTTGCTAATTTTTTTTACTTTTTAGAATAAACCTATTTATCCTTTTAAAATTTGAAATAATTTCTCTTCATTAGACTAAAATCACAAAATAATGAATTAAAAATAGGTAAGAATAAATATAATCAGCTAAGACACTAGTCCTAACAAAATTTTTAAATAATTTCTCTTCATTAAACAAAATCATAAAATAATAAGTTAAAATTAGTTGGGATAGCTTTTCTTGCTAACAATTTTTTACTTTAAGCATAAATACATTTAGCTAATATACTAGCCCTAGCAAAAGTTTTAAATAATTCTTTTCGTTAATCTAAAATTACATTGTAATGAGTTAAAATTACCTTCAATGGCTTTCCTCCTTTATAATTTTTATTTTCAACATAAATTTATTAAATTAAATTTACTTATTATTTTATTTATATATTTAATGCATATATTTTAATTAATTAAAATTATTAGTTGAATTTCCTTTAAATTGCATATTTATCTTTAAAAATTTTTAATTATTTTTTCTTACCCAAATGGTCAATGACTTTTTTGTCCTTAATTGGAATTTGTCTCATGTATTCATTGAGAGCACTTTGGACTTTTAAAAACCCTAAAAGGCCATATAAAAGCTTTATTTTTCTTTCTTCATATTTTCTTTTCTTTCCACCCGACCCTCCTCCACTTTTTTCCTTTTTTCTTTATATTCTTCAGATTTCTAAAAAAGGATTGAAAAGCTAACTATTTTTTGGCCTGTTTTGCTGCCTCTTTTATCTTTCTTTATTTTGGAATTGTGTATCATAGAAATATGTTAGGGGGTTTGATTATATGTGCTTTTATTATGTTGATTTTTAAACTTTGCTTTCTAATTTTGATTTTTGCACTTTTGCTTGTTACAGATAAGAAAAAAAATGCCTAAATATAACACCATTATTGGCCTTAAAAAGCTAGTAGCTCATACTAGTACCCAACCAAATAAAATTAGGATCTAGAAATGAATAGAGGCTTAGACTTATTCTTCTATTCACTTTCAAAATTTTTTAGAGAAACTTTCTAATTTTGTTTTTTGTTTTGCCATGTTTTATAGGTTTAATAACTTATGCTAAGTGGATTACTTAATGCTTTAGATATCTATGTTTGTGTAAGAAATTAAATAAAAATTAGACAAGTACATTTATGTTAATTGTATTTACCTTATTTGAGGTGTTTATTTAATTAACAACCATGTCTTCTTTTAACTATGTTATGTAATTTTGATGCTTTGTCATCTATGATATATATCAAGTTTAGTTTATATATAATTAACTATTTATGATATAATTAATGATCTTATTTTAGCAAAAACATATATGGGTACAAAAATGAGTATAAAATTTCCCTCTTATCATTGATAAGAACTAAATGAATAAGAAATTTGGTGTCCATCATATATATGATATCAACATCAAGTTTTGTTATTTCTGATGTAAAATTCTATTTCTTGTATTACACAATAACAAACTATGAAAATTCAAATGTAACATTATTGGTTAATTGGCCAAATTGAACTTGAAACTAGATAGTAAGAAAGCAATAACTATTACTAGTTTATGATGAGTAGATTTATTATAGAGCCCTTCACTCGACTCACTCCTAGATCCGAATGATGAATGTATATAACTACTATTAAACTTCCTTATCCTTGTGTCTTAAAACTTTTAACCAAACTCATTGCCAAACTTGTTCTCATAAATCCATATAAACACTTCCTTGGTAAAAACCACATAATAGGTTAAGCTATTTAGGGTCATCCTATCGAAATTTTGGTAGTATAATGGCTATTTAGGAATGCTATCCTAAATAATAACTTGCATAAAAACACACTTCTTAAAAGATGTTAACATATTTCATTTCACATCCTTATACTCTCCACATCTAGTTTCAAGATATATAATCCCCATAGCTCATAAACATGCATCATTAACAAACACAATACAACAACCATAAGCTTAAATAAAAGCAATCCTTAAAGAGGTTACAAAACATCTTTTAAACATGTTAGAATCCTTAAAGAGGTTACAAAACATCTTTTAAACATGTTAGTCCTAATGCCTTTATACATGCATATGAGTGCCAAAGCTAAACCAACCACAAATTTTTACAAATAAAAAGACTACATATATCAAAGAGCAACTCCGCTTCCCTAATGTACTTATCTACTAGCAATAGATAGCTTCCACTTTCTTTTATACACATGAACATACACATTGCAAAAATAACAATGACACACTAAGCTATATAGATTAGTGGTGTGTCTAAGAACATAATGCTTTAACATACATACATGCATATACATGTAAGAATAATTCACTTTTATGACTATGTCAAATTAATTGAATTAATGATAATAAGGCCATATATACATATAAACATAGTTTAATATATTTAAAAAGGGTTCTACATGATATATAGACTTTTAATTCCTTACCAAAAGTAAATTGCGTATATGGTAATAGATGTTAATTGAGCAAGCAAAGTTATTCAACACCTACAAATTTATCTCATCTAGTAATGCATATATATATTAATTATTTAGCATTTACTTAGCTCTTATTTAGTTAACAATGTAGCTTGTTAATGCAAATTATTTTTCTTATAAAATATCATCCAACAATTCAATCATTTCCAACATATAGTTTATTCTCTTTAATTAAATTATTTCTTATACTTTATTCAATTACTTTTAATTGTGCATTTAACTTATTCTCCCCTACTTTTACATAGTGTTATGCATATAACACACACACACACACACACACACATATATAACTCAGCTTCCTTTTTAAGGTATTATTAACTTATTTTTATTCATGAATATCATTTAATCTTCTTCACTTATTAAAGTTTTGATCCTTATCAAGCACACATGTCACATTTAATTTTCTTTTTTAGTTTTGCATAATGACTTCACTAACATTTCTAAAGGTGTTTCTCCTAATTTTATTACTATGAAAATTTTAATCCTTTTTTCATTCAATATTATATGTCACCATAGACATTAATGCTCACATATTAAGCTTATCTTATATAATATAATATAAAACTTGTGACACCCCATACCCATTTCATACACCAGACTCAAATAAAGAGTGACCCATAACTGATATTCGAACTATACTATATGAAAATCCAAAATAAATTTAAAACCATTCTTCTTATTAAAACATACTTTACATGCTTGGTGTGAAGAAAATATGAATTATCAAAAACCATTTTTTGGGTATACTATTTGAGTCCCTACATCAAAAATTTAGCAGTATAATGGTTGTATAGGGACACTATCCCAAATAGTAATGTATCAAAAATAGAACTTTTATAAATTCTCAATATATCCCAACAACTCCTAGATCTATTTTATCCTCCACAACTTATCAGAAAGCAATATAACACAAAGTAGCATTCCACAACATCACTTAAAGCATGCAATCTCATAAAAGCTTTTAAAGAAAATGAAATGAAATGTCAATTTAATAGGTTTTACAAAGCATAATTACAAAATACAAATTAGGCCCAATCCTTCATTTTACCTAAGAGTGCTATCATACTAACTACTCACCAAAATCCAAAATACTCGATAAAGTAGCTTCTTGATCTCTTATAGTACCATAACTTACTGTAATCTATGTTCTTTTAACCTACACATTGCAAAAATAAACATAATGCACTAAGCTTTCACTTAGTGGTCAATATAACATGATATACATTTTATGTAATGTAATAATGCAATTTACTCAAAATTTTTATCTTTTTGTTAATGATAATATGATAAAATAAAACATATATTGTAATGACATCAACACAGCTTAGTAATTACTTCTTATATGCAATTTTTATCTTAACATAATATTATAAAATAATTAGCATAACAAAAATTAGAGAAAAATATTTCAATTTATATAACAGAAAATTTTAGCCTTTATAGGTCTTTATTTAGAATTAAATGCCTATACCTATAACACAACAACCAAATTCGATAACGAGATAGTATAATGCCCAAAGGCCCAAGATAATGCCTAAAGGCCTAAGATAAATGTATTCAAAGGTACCTAAGATATATGTACCCATAGGTACCCAATATAATTGCACCTAAAGGCGCTTAAGATAAATGCACCTGAAGGTAACTAGTAGCTACTCTATATTCCCTAGTTGATCGATCAACCTATCCAACCTTAGTTGTCTAAAAGCATAGGCATTTTTATTTTTATCCATTATATGACCAAATCAATTATGTTTATATGCACATTTATCATAATTACTCACATAATCTAAGACCACGATCACATTACATATATGTTTATATCATATGTGCTTTATGCTTATGGAACTCTAAAAGATGCCCAAAATATTAATCATGGTGCATAAGGCCATTTGGCCAAACCAAAATTAAAACCCCTTTTATGTATTTTCCTATAAGCATGCTCAATTCCATAATACACACAATGCACATATTATTCTTAAATTATATCATACTAGCCAGCATCACAAACCATAATTTTATCCATTATACAACTTATGATTATCCATGCTCTTATATCACAATTAACACAGTCTAAAGCTTATTTCATTATTCATAAAATTAAATTTTGAACTTAATGCCGTTGAAGGTTTCAACCAGCACTCACTCAACTTCACAAAACATTAACATAAAATCTTATGCTAAAAAGTCTTTTACCATATCTTTACATAATATTTCATCATTTCTCATAGCATAAATGGACTAAACACACACACACACACACACACTCATAATGCATGTTTTGGCGACACTAACATAACACCATAACAGACTTCATTCACTCACATATCACTCAATTTCACAAAATACTAACTTATACATACTACATACAATCATAACATATTAATTACACATAACAACCATTTATTACATAATGCCAATTTCGCATTAAATGCCATTAAAAAAATTATTCGACATACATTAAGTTGGATTCACATACCAAAAACTGTAATACATTGACTAAACATGATTACACCTTTTCTTTGCCCTTTGAACCACCCAATCTCTCTTTTTCTACATACACAATTACAAGCTCATTTTAGAAAGTCTGCAATAAATCCAATATAGCTCTAAAAATAAAAATAACCATATATATATATGTGTTGTTAGGCACCTATAGAGTCTAGGAAAAATACTAAACCTAAATAAAAATACCCAAATCAAAAATAAGTTACTATTTATCCATACCTCAAATCTTTAAAATCTCTTGGTAAAATCACTATTCCAAGCTTCCAACACCTTAAATTCACTTAATCTATGATAACTTTAGGTTTAATAATGATTGATTGAGGTAAATATGATGGAGAATAAAGAAAAAAAATGGCGGTTTGGCTTTAAAGGGGTGGCATCAGCTCAATAAATAAGAAGGGAAAGGAATGGTTGATAGGAATAATGAGTTTGACCAATAATTGACCATTTTATATATGTTATAAAGGATGGCCATAATTTAATTGATCTTATATCAATGGTCCTTAAAATTCCCTTCTTTAAAAACCCCTTTTAAAACCATTTTTCCTCATTTTAACATCATTTATCACCTTTTAAAAACCCAATAATCTCTTAAAATATTATCCTTGAACCCCACAAAAATCAACGTTCGAAAAGCTTAAAAACCCGATAAAAATATAATAAAATAACTTAACTCGATTTAGTAAAAATAATTTTCCATATTTAAAAATTCCAATTCTAGTGCCAAATGGACTATTTGGAATTTTTAAGTATCTGGTTATATTAATCTCAAATTATTTTGAGCAAAAATTGAATTATTTTATGATTTAGTTTTGCCTATGGCACTATTCATAGTATAATGCCGTAAAATCCTCTTTTGCCTTTTTAACCATTCAAATGGCTTTAGATTGACTCCAAACTTTACCCAAAATTCTTTTATAATTAATAATTTTTGTTGGTCTAATTAGTGCAACTTGAATTTCAAAAAATCCTATTCATCCTGAGAAGTACTATTCATAAAAGTTAGGATTTTTAGGACATTACAAAAGTAGTTCTTTGCATTTATCATACCATTTTCTATGCCTCTTATCGATTCTTTACAATTTATATGCACTAAGTCTTTTATTTAAAATTTTAAATCAGTTGTCGATAATTTCATTTATTCCATATTCAGTTCATAAGATTTTTTAAGCATAAATACACTTTTATCAAAAATCTAGTATGTATCGATTCTTTTTTTTATGCACTATGATTCTTAATGCATTTTTCCATATCTAACTCTTTCTAAGGCAAATGAGGTTCACTTTACACAATAGTTATACATAAGTTTTGTTCAAGTATTTTCCAAGTTGTTCAATTTCTAGTTTACATTTCATTATTTGTACTTATCAACATACTCACCAACTTTAGTATATATAGGTAATAGATACTATATATATATCTGATACATTTAGAGTCACACAATATATATCTTACAAGTTATACAAGTTAACAATGCCTTAAATTTTATTTAATTAGATACTCATTTTTATATTTAATCATATAATCTTCTTCGTTGGCCATAATCAGTAGCCAATATCCCGATATTGGATAACAGGAACTTTATGGGCCATAAAGGCCACCACAAAATTCATAGTAGGGACCACAAAGGTTATATCAAGGATTTGAAGGTCATAATCATATTAATAAGCCCAAAGGCCATAGATAGGGTCTTCAGATCATATATTGGGGCTGGAGGCCATAAATAGGCATAAAAGTAGCCTAGCAGCTACTAATCTCCCTAGTTGACTAGCCAACCTATCTAAGCTAGATTATCTACATCCATATGGGCATTTCTTATTTAGATTTTTCTTAATTTGTTACTATATACAATTCCCATGAAACATGACAAACACATATATTCATAATTGAAATCATGAACATATCTTTCTTAAGATATTTATCATGTAGGCTATAGCCTTTATATCTCAACATTTTTTCCATTAGGGCCATCTAAAAATATACCATTTTAGGATACATTTATGGTTTCCATCATTCTAATTACATTTAACACACACAAACACACACACATATATATAGAGCTTCATAAAAAGAAAGCTCTATATATAGAGAGAGAGCTTTGTAACAGCAAATTAGGGTTTGCATAACATCCAAGCAAAAGAGTACAATTTTCTCATAAGTTTATGATATGGCAACAATCAACATATACATCTATTTATTTTTATAGATCGTTCAACCATCATCATTTTAAGAAAATAATTTATTATTTTTACATTAAGTAGTTTAAGGTCATTCAATATTCCATACATATGTACTAGCTTACACTTAATATATATATATATATATATATATATATATATATATATTTGACAATTTAAGATTATATCATGTGATTCATTACCATTTTACATTTAGCATGACTTATACTCTATTTATTTTCTATTGATCACTTATGACACTTTTCAAGCATAAAAAACCAATTTATGAGATATTTGGACCTATATGTGCCCATATACACAATGGTTATCTTATATAGTCAAGTTTTAATTCAAATGGTCTCTTTATTCAGAGGACACCTCTAAATCTTAGATTTTTCAATTTATGAATCATACATATTCCATAATTTCTTCACTTTAAGTATCACTTTTATGTACCAATACATGTATCAAGATGGACATGTTAATTTCATATTCCATAATGTATTAATTTACTTTTTATGTTTCTTGATAACCTATAAGCTTGTGTTTACATGTATTACAACTCATAGTATAATTAAAAATGCATAATACACAATTATTACTTAGTTTTAAATTAGCAACTCATCCTTTCCATAAACATATAACACATGGTAAAGTTGGTTTTGAAGTCTTATACTTACCATAATGCTTTACTTACCCTAGTTCATTCAAGCATCCGAATTTAGGTCTATGGTCACATAATTATCATATTACCCATTTAGTTACTTATATGTGCATAAATTCATCACTCTCATGTAATTTTATAACCATAAATGAACTAATTGCACACTTATTCATATCCAAGCTTATGTGATGCTATCAAGCCTAATTATGCCATCATATTATTTTAATATTACATTTATATGCCAATTCTACTAGATATATACTTTAAAGATTTCTTGCCTCATTTCAAGTTCATAACATGAAATTCCATAACTTTCTATCAATAATAACACATGAAATCAAAGGGGCAAGTATTAAGCCATTTGGTAATAACACTATACATACTTCACAATTGGATTTTATTCAATAGTCACTCACTATTATGTGCTCATTCATCATATAGACTAGTGTTCATGTTTAATTCATGCTTTAATTAAATGCTATTAACACTCATTATTTCCATAAACATTTAAACACAAAATTTGCTTATGTAAACTTGGATATACACATGCCAAAATAGTCCCAAAAGGACTTTAAGCACTTTAATCTACTCAATTCTCCTTCTCTTTCTCATTCTTTTTGCTTTTTCCTTTCTTCCTCTACATAAGCATATAACTTTACACCTTCAAAAATCCATAATAAATCACAAACTCAAAAATAGTTCAAAATAACTTTATAAACCTTAAATTTGCACCTCTAAAAATCCATAAAAGTTATTAAACCTTAATAAAAACCACTTACCCAAAAATTTATCACTATTAATCTAAGAACACTGCATCCAAAATTCTACCAATATGCACCTCAATCTTGTGTTTAAAGTATAGAGAGGCTTGCCTATGGGTTGAATTGTCTTGACAAGGTGGGAGATGGTGAGAAATTAAAGAAAAAATAAATTAAATACCGTAGAAGAAAACTTCCATGGCCAATGGCTTATGATGGAGAAGGAAAGGGCCACTTTTGCTTCTTTCATTTGACCAAAAAAAACTACTTATATATCCCCCAATCAATGGCCATTATTAGATTTTAGAATGATCCAAAGGCCTAAAATCAAAGGTCCATATTTAAGCCCCTTTATGTCTTCTTTGTTCCCTTTAATTTTATTCTTTCAATTCCATCACTTAATTAATATTATTAATGATAATAATACATATTGTTATCCAATGGTCTTGAATAAATTGTATGCAAAAACCTCAAAAATCTGATATGAAGCTAACTTTTTTCCTCATTTGATTTTTAGAAAATTCTCTTGATATTTAAAAATTCCAATTCTAATTCCATTTAACTCTTTGGAATATTTAAGTATTAGGTTATGATGTTCTTAGGTCAATTTGGGCAAAAATGTTGAAATTATTAGTTCAGTCCTAACCATGTTACTATTCACTTTAAACTGCCGTAAAAACTTTATTATTGATTTTAACCTTTTTAATAACTTCATTTTTATTTGAACTTTTTCCATAATTATATTATAATTAATACTTCTATTTTGTCAGATTAGTATAACTCGAGTCTCAAAAAATTCTATTTATATCCTAAAAAGTACTATTCATATCCCCGAGATTCATGGGTATTACATTTATTGTAATGAAGCTTATTGGTTTCCAATAGCTATTAGCATTAGATGTAGAAATAGATACAAAATTTTGTTGATTAATTTTTGTAGTTTTATGGGGTTATTACATAAAAATCTTAGAAAAAGAGTAAGAAAAAAAAAGTTTTTAGGAGATCTAACCATTTATACTATACAACAATATGCAATCAATATGGAGCACTAATTTAGAATTATATTATGTCATAATATAGGTCTAAGTTGAAAGCAAAGTTTAGGTATAATAATGCATTTAAAATAAAGAATAGGTTAATGCCAAAAATACATTTAAAATAAAGACAATATAATATCCTAATATGCTTTCTCTTTGTGATACATTTTCCTTTGTGACACCTTCAACCCGCCCTATACACTGGACCTGAATAGAGAGTGCTAGCACATTCCCGATATCTGATTCCGATATCCAAAATTCTCAATAGTATAAAAACTTTCATTAACTAAAATATTTCTATCTTAAAGAGTTGTAAAAACTCTAAAAATCCTTTGACACATTTTATGAGGCGAGTAATAAAGTCATTATGTCGAAAATCTGAGAGCATAATAGCTGTACCGGGACACTATCTCAAATAGTAAACCTATAAAAGAAATAGTTCTATAAACTTATATCAACTCCATCAACATTAATGGATCCTCCTGATCCCCTAAATCAACGCACAATTTACATCTCAGTCTATTTTATCACATCTATACATCCATTTCATAATACAACCTAAGGCTATTCTCATGTATTCACAATTTACATCATGTACATCTTTAATGCACTAAAACCATAATTATACTTTGTATTTTGAATCTTAGATGACATATAAATTACACTTTATTTTACAACCTCGACACTAATTACATATACATGCACATCTTTCTCATAATGGGCCTACCCCAAATCTCTAAACTGCTCCCAATAGAATTCTTTAAGCAACTTCTTAGGTCCTTTTAGCATCCTTTTTTGTCAACTGCTTCTATTTATGCACTAGTAGAAAAGCTAATACACTAAGTGAGATGCTCAATGGTGTACTCAATGGAATATTTATATATATTTACACACGTGCATTTAAAATAGTCATGCCTATATAGATACATACCAATTTTTAATGCATTTATTTCCTTTGTCAATTTAAGCATGCAATTGTTCATTTAATCAAATCCTATATACTATTGCACTTTACAACATGTGATATAATCTCATGAGCACATATGCAAATATTAACATGGTGTGCCATAAAACAACCTTATAATACCTATTCTCATAACCAATCATGCATATGTCATCACAAGTTAGTATGACAAAAATTAAGGTAAACATACACTTTAGACATTTTCAAGACATATTGGTGTTCATATGCATAAAGTAGGCATTTGTGAATTGTAATAATACCCATAGGTGGCAACAAGCATACGGCTTATCATGCATGCACATTATGTCATTATAAATGTATAAACATCATATATTATCACTAATACACCTATATTCATAATTGCATTTATTGGTTTTACACATCGCCTAACATAACCTAACCACATGCATGGCATAAACTAGTGTCATTGTATAGCTTACTCATTTTCACATATATTTTAAGTCTTTACATTATTTAACATGCACCCATATCAAAAAGACAACTAACCAAAACTAGATAAAGGATAACATAGGCTCGAAGACACTCGTATCTGAAGACATGTAAACTTATGCCTGAAGGCATTCGTATCCAAAGATATGTAAACTTAAGCCCGAAGGCGCTTGCATCTGAAGATATGTAAACTTAGGCCCGAAGGCACTCACATCTAAAGATATGTAAGCTTATTGATTTATTTCATTTTAAATTGTTTTTCATATATATAACATTATTTATGTTGCAACACACATAAACTCATTACATTAGCCATTTTAGCACATTAGCAAGGCCTACTTTTCATGCCTATAGCATGTTTCATTTCATCATGCCTATAAAATATGTCATTTAATCTCATTATATTTCCATCAAGGCTTATATTAGCTTACTACCACCAAAAGGTCACATTGCCTAGGTGTAATAGCTCTAATTTCCCATTTGGCATCATAACCATTTCTCATATTATTAAATTCATATACCATTTAGCCCTTACAATCACAAGGCCCTCAATTCATGTGTTTTCATTCTAACAAGTTTTATTAACACATAATAAGGTCATAATACACTTTTACGCCTTTAAACTCTCATTAGTTCCTCAATTTTCCATTTAAATCTGAGTTGGCCTTAAATAACCATAATATCACATATATGTGCATTTTGTATTCTAATGACTATTCTTTATCATCACATACACACATACATATGCCTTATTATGCCTAATACATCACAATTATGCTACAAAATCCCATTTCACATTTTGATCCATTTTGCATGTGTTATCGGTGTAAAGTGGGTTGTCCATATCTAATGACTATTATAGAGTAATAACCCATACCTAAAACAAAATAACATTCAGAGTTCCCATTTTTATCATTTTTCCTCTTTTTATTACTCATGCATACAAATGTTGCCATTTTATTCAATTTAAGGTGATTACACATGCATTACATATAGCCATAATAACTCAATAACACATTCATTACTCAATTTCACCATAACACACGTGTGCTCATTAACTTCTTATAAAATCCTAAAATGCTCAATTGCATATAATGCATTTATCACTTAACTCAACATGTAAATGAGCCCATGTATACATAAATAAGGCATTCGGCCACCACACACATGCACTCATAGTTCATTAACCTCATTCATATCATACTTTCATTAATAACATTAAACACATAAATTTTTATTAATGTCATAAATACTATATTAATGGTTCAAATAATTTCCATCACATTAAGGTGATTATACATATGCCTAAATACCATGACATTTCATTCCTAAGTTATGCACACACATAAGCACAAATTGGACATTCAAGCATATGGTACATGCACTTTCACATAAAAGCACCACTTAATCATTTACACATACCCATATGGCACATATTCATACATAGCACACACATTCTTACCATTCAACATACCAACACATATACATTTCATCAAGTACACATACTTATCCATGCATAACTACCATTGTTTGAGTCCTTCTTCACTTTCAAGGTGCCTTCCTTCATCCACACCACCTTTCCTAGTGCTTTAAGTTCCAACATTTTGAATACAGTGCTAGTACCATTCCCTTGTCCGAATTTTTGGGCAACACTAAACTTAATTAGAGAAAACTCTCTTCTATGAAGTTATACCCCTATGTTTTATCTTTCATAGTAATTTAGTTTCACATTATTCTAACCAATATACAAAA
>CANXYI011989684.1:0-16061 GCA_948208565.1 Hura crepitans
TATATATATATATATGGATAAGAGTCTATGTTTTTACTAAGTTAAAAGAACATGTTGATAATGAAATGGTGATGATGAGTCATGATATGCTATGTTAATCCCATGATTAAAATGGGATATGCACCTGATTTTTTATGACTATAATATATAATAATAGTATAGTATTACCATTGATGAATGCTAATGTGATTGATCTTGGATTATGTCAAGTATGTTAAAAATGGAAAAAGAAAAGAATATATGGAATAACATGATGGCAATGATAGCCACTATGGCTAAAGGACCTACTTTGAGAGGAGAAATGCTTGAGGTATTCTCAAAATGGAAAAATAAAGTAAATTTCTTCGTGCAATATTAATGAGATATTAAGGCATACAAGAGATTATGCCACTAGTTAAGAGTTATAATTGATAAACTACTTGATATATGATTATAATGCTTAAAAATCAAGAATGCATGAATAAATAATTTTCAAAATAATTAAATGATTTTAGTTACCCTTTTTGGTCATATGTTGCCAAAGGACTATTAAAAATTCTTAAAAGCTATTTTTAATGAGGTGAAACTTAAGTAAGAATGGTGATGACCTATATATGTAGACAACCTAGCTTGGATAGGTTGATCGGTCAACTAGGGAGATTAGCAACTGCATGGGCACTTCGGTGCTATGGACCTACAGGTTCATGATTTAGGCATTTTGGTGCCACTGACCCATGGGTCAATATGTTGGGCACTTTAGTGTTATAGACTTATGGGTCAATGTGTTAGGCACTTCGATGCTATTGAACTATGGATTCATGATTTAGGCACTTTGGTGCTAGTGGCCTTTAGGTCAATATGTTGGGCACTTCGGTGCTATGGACCTTTGGGTCATTATTTAAGACCTTTGTGGTTACTGTATGAGACCTTTATGGTCACTAATTCTCGATATCTAGTTTTAGGTCTATGTCTCTTATATATAGGCAAAATGAATAATTAATAAATAATGTAACGATGATTTTAATGAGGAAAATAAGAAAAATAAGACAATAGAGTGTGATCATGAGTGAATGAATAAATGATGCATAATGAAATTAATGTTGAAATTGCATATATATGAATTGGGTAACATAAATGAGATGAATTGTATGCCTGAATTTACATGATGATTTATGCATGTTTGGTTTACATAGTGTGAATGCTAGAGTAAATTAAGTAGAAATTAAATAATAGTCAATTGAAGTGTTTATGTATATGAAGCTAATAAGCTAATTAATAAATTAAATGTATAATTATAAAAGCATGAATTGGATTGTTTGAGACCATTTCTTGTGTGACACACATATCACATGAGATTAAGTGTGTTTGTGTGAATTGCTTAATATGTATGATAAATACTTATATAAATTGGGCATATTATTAATTGATACACCATTAAGTTGTAAAGCTTAACCTATTATTTGTTTTCAATACGCGGGTTGTTGGATGGCTCAGATGAAGGATCTTTATGTTGCAGAGATTATGAGTTTTTGAAAAGACGTGGTTTTATTGCTTTTATGTATCATGAGATTGAAGATAGGAAAATCTTTGTAATATATAGTGTTGGAACATGGGTTGCATATATATAATGTAATCAAATTTGTATAAAGATAGCAATACTGTAAATTTATTGTATTTTACCCGGGACGAGGTGGTTAGTGTTGGGAGTCGTAACCTGGCTCTACACTAGGACCACTGATCTTTTACCCAGATAGGGTTTAGAATAAAATCTTTTTTATGCCCTAATAATATACCTTTCTTTCTATTCGAATGTTCACCAATCTTGTATCATGCAAGTAAGCATTATACTAAAACATACATGTCACCTTTTCACTTAGAGAAAGTAAATTGTAGCATTTAGAATATACAACAAGCGTAATTATAAATGAACATACAAAAATTGGGTTATTTGTTAATTGAGGTTTAACCTGACAACTACTTATAATTCCATAAAAATTGGCAATAATTGCCTAACTCCCATCTCTAGGAGATTGGCCTTTATTTACATTTTTCATGTGCCTTTTGTTAAAGAAAACTCAAAACCTTTGTATTAAGAAAACACCAATTAATTAAATAGAAAACCATTGATGTTATGTTAGGCTTTTGATGTGTAAAACAAGTTGTTTAGTCTACCTATTATAACCAAAATAAATAAAAAGAAATAAAAGGTGCAAAATCAGATGAAATAATATAGAATAAATAATTTGGGTCTCGTCTTTGCATCGTCAAGTCCATGCTGACTCATTATGGCTTCGATCTATATCCGTACGGATTACCACATGTCAAGGCTAATATGTCTATCCAGACCTTTAATCCAATAAGAATGGTCACTCTTACATAACTTAAAGAAAGAGGTTAGTAACACCAAATAGTGGTCCGTGAGGACCTAAGAATAGTGCCAAATAGAATTATAACACCTCGCATGATACAAATATAAATGATCATGATGGATTCCTAAAAGATGGTTATATCTAGGAAAACAACAAATTCATCATACAAAGGAAGACATAGGGATAAATACCAATATACATAAAGACTGAACTTTATAATATATGTTGGTGTGGACTACAAAACAAAATAAGCATGCATAAAACATATATATCCTTACGGACTATGATCCTTGTGAAAGGGAGCCCATACGGGTGATACCTTAGTTCTAGAATGTTAAATATATTCATATTAAAGAATAAAATAATCTTGTAATATGGCAGTATATAAATATGTCAACATGGTAAGCATAATACATAGTATACAAAGCAAATAGATACAATATCAAACAATAGTCCGTATAAACATCAAATCGCACACATATCAATAAATTAAGTCCGTGGGGACCTTATCATGCCTTACAATAAGTCCTTGTGATTAAAATGTTAATTACAAAATGATTACAACATCTTAGTAAGCAATTACACACAATTAAAATTGTTCAAAACAACAACCTACTCCTATAATCAATGTGGGAATTACATAGAATCACCTCATGTATGATTAATCATGAGAGATTATGGGTTTCCACAAGTAACAAGAGTGAATAAAGATGAATATAATAAGAGACTTTAGACCTTACCTTGTAAATAAGCTTCAATTAATGACACAAATGTAGAGTTTTGGAAAGAATTGTTATTTTAGGTGTAGGTTAAAGGTCTAGTAAAGCAAATCCTACTTTGGAGTCCTCGCCTAGACTCTTGAAATAGTAGGCTTTGGGTTTTCAATTTGCCTCCCCCTCTTTATACCTAAGAGAGGGTATTTATAGGCTTAGAGGATGACTCTCATATCCAGAAGAGGCAGAGTACTTGTAGGATTAGGAAATAGATTTTGAATAAAAAGTTCACACTTTTAAAAGCTTTTTTTATGACAATTTTATATGGACTTAGGCCATTTAGTCTGTTCAAACCTAGGTTATAGGTTCACCCACCAGCTTATAGCTTTGGGCCTAGTCTTGGGCCAAGTTTTTATTCGTCCTTGCAGACATGGGCTTTGGTTTGTCTTGGCAGACCATAAACCTTGGGCCTGGATAGATTTTGGATGGTTAATACAAAACTTATGACATTATGTTCGAAGGGACTTGTACTAAGGTATTTCGTGCGAACCAGGGATTTAGATTGCTTGCTTTATTGCTTGAGCCTATCTTTAGTTATCATCATAGGCCTAAAAAGTAAAGGGTTTACAATGGCCCCCACTTTGGTGTGTGCTATGAAAATGCACAAATTGAAATAGTGCATAACAAAGTACTTGAGTTTGGGAAACTCACTTGAAGTTATACTTACTTGAGTTTAGGAAACTCACCTGAAGTTATAGTTACTTGGTGCAAAGCTATATTGAACATGGATGCTTGCATCCAAATCAAAGCAAAAATTGGCCAGATCTGAGTTATATCTTCCCTTCAAAAGAGAATTGATGTTGTAAAGAAAACTATATCGAATACAGGTGCCTGCTTATCTTTGCAGTGAAAAGAAAATCCAACTAAAATCTGAACACGCTTTTGCTTCTTCAAAGTTATTTATGCCTAAGGCCATTTGGGTGGAAAGTGTATTTGCTTGTAAGGCTGAATCTAAAAGGGTTGAATTTACTTGTAGGAATGGATTTACTTGTATGGCTAAGTCTTAAAGGGATGGGTTACTTGATTTGTTGCTTAAGCCTATCTTTAGTTTTCTTCGTAGGTCTAAAAAGTTAGGCGTCTACAATTACCCCCACTTTGGTGTGTGCTATGAAAATGCATAAATTGAAATAGTGCACAACAAAGTACTTAATTTGGGAAACTCACCTGAAGTTATACTTATGTAGTCCTAAGCTATATTGAACACAGATGCCTGCCTCCAAATCAAAGACAAAACTAGCTAGATTTGAATTGTATCTTCCCTTTAAAACAGAATTGATATTGTGAAGAAAAGTACACTGAATACAGGTGCCTGCTTATCTTTGGGGTAAAGTGAAAATGCAACTAAAATCTGAACACGCCTTTGCTTCTTCAGAGTTAATTGTGCCTAATGTCGTTTAGGTGGAAAGTGGATTTGCTTGTAAGGCTAAATCCAAAAGGGTTGAATTTGCTTGTAGGAATAGATTTACTTGTAAGGTTGAATCCTAAAGGGATGGATTTGCTTGTAAAGCATAATTTGCTTATAAGGCTGAATCCTAAAGGAATGGATTTACTTGTAAGGCTGAATCTAGGAGGGTTAGATTTACTTGTAACTAAATTCAAGAGGGTTGGATTTCTTGTGAGTCTAAATCCTAGAAGGTTAGATTGGGCATTGAGCATAATTTAAAAGAGTTGGATTGGGTGTTGGGTTGAATCTAAAAGACTTGGATTTGGCATTAAGCTGAATTCAAAAGAGTTGGATTACGCATTAAGCTGAATCCAAAAGAGTTGGATTAGGCATTGAGCTAAATTTGAAAGATTTAGATTAGGTATTAAGCTGAATTCAAAAGAGTTGGATTAGGCGTTTGAGTTGAATCCTATAAAAAATGAGATTGGAATTAGTATTTGTTTAACATGGTAAGTTTGTGATACATACCAGGCTTTCATCCATTGCGAATGAGGTTTCGATTCAAGAAAGATAGAGGAGTTGCATACCTTTAAAATGATTCCAATGCTAGTGTATATATGCTTGATTTATGGGTGCCTAATTGTGTGTAGTCTTGTGAATTATGTAAGTGTGCCAGTGATTATGCAAGGTATCGAATGTGTGTGTATGGTATTCATGATAGGTGATTTATTGAGAACATTTGCATATAGATGAGATCTAAAGTTGTATGACAAGCATGCGTGTGCCATGTGCATATGTTAATATGTATGTAGGCAAGTGCATGATTCATATGTCTACTACATGAATTGAAGCCCTGAACTTATTTGAATAAGTGTGTTTATGACACCTCTACTAGATTCCTAAAGAAACCCGATAGGTAATGCACCTCTCGTCAGGTCACCCATCCTAAAATTTCTCCAGATCTACACTCCTTAACACTTACAGTCTATTTTATAATTTTATTAGATATTGCTTTATTTTTTAGTCTATCCTTTAATCATTCTTCCTTGTGGTATAATAGACCTAAAAAACTTCTTCACAGACCCTTTACATGATTACAGAAAATTAGGCAGCACAACAGCTACTCGAGTGACATTCTAAATTTTTTTTTCACCTATAAAAGCACTTCTAATAACATTATCAATCCATCTCCTTCTGTTCCCTTTTAGTCTTTTGAGTAATCATCATCACATATCAACAAACACATAATAGACTCAGAGGGCCTCAGGCCCACATCATTAAAAAGCACAGAAAATAAACCATGTAGACCTAGTAGCTTTTATACATCACACCTACTCTTTCTATATGTACAGACACTAGTAGCTTTTAAGCATGCTAAACCCATAACCTATAGTGTTTACATGAGTGCTTACTAACAAAACAAAACTCATCTATGTACCCTTCACTAGCTGAGCTTGCTACCTTGCACGATCCCCGAGGTTAGACTATTGACCTCTATAACCTATACACCAAAACACTGGTACGCTGAGTATAAAACTCAGTGGTGAATCTAATGCATTAAAAACATGTCTTATGCAAGCACTTAGATAAAATAATAGACTACAAGTGTATAGATGCAATGCAGACATTAAATTCATGCAAGTGACATTAATTTCAATTAATCAGTCTCCCAGTTCATTTAATTACAATTACATCACTATAGAATTTCAGTCAATTTAATCATTCAATAATTTAACATCAATCAGGTTTATACATCAATTTAATTTAATAGGCTCGACTAGATAGACTACACTTAAAGATAGGGCTGTTCAAAACCGAACCGAAACCAAAAATCGAACCAAAATTTTGACAATTTAATCTATTTGGTTTGGTTTTTTGGTTCTCAATTTTTTCGATTTAGTTTTTTAGGATAATTTCAGTTTAATTAGTTTAGTTCTTAGAGGGCAAAAACTAAAAGAACTGAACTGACCAAACTTATTAAAATGACATCATTTTGAGCTAAAACGACGTCATTTTAGGGCTTTATATATAAAAAAATAAAAAATATATAGAATTTCGATTAATTTGGTTTTTCAATTAGTTCTATATAAATATTGATTTTTTCGATTCGGTCCTTATAAAAATTTTGGTTCAGTTTTAAAAACTGACATTTTGATTTTTGGTTCAGTTCTAGATCGAACTGACCAGTTGAACAGCCCTACTTAAAGACACTAGACCAAGAGGGAACTGAGAAGTTGTGTAGTGGCCTACATTCAAAACCCCGACCACTGCACCTACCTAGTCTAATAGCAGGGATCAGTTCACTACCTCTCAATACTAGATAAAGGATAGCAAGGATCAGTCCATAGACCTCTCAATATCCTAAACACATCAACAACAAGTAACTTGGTGGATAGCAGGAACCAGTCTATAAACCTCCCAATATCCAGATAACCATTAACAACAACTCTAATGGATAGCAAGGATTAGTTCGTAGACCTCTCAATATCCAATAAATCATTAACATATATCTAGTAGCTGCTAATCCTTAATTAACTGGTTAACCAATCCAGTAAGTGTCTAACTAATGGGCCATCTATCTTTATTTCATGTTTATATATTTACTGATCATCATTTCATAATATTTAGAAAGGAAAAACAGATAGTTATGAATTTATTTTGACAGTTGAAATTTGACCTAGGCAGTTACAGGTCATTTTTGGTCCTACTGGACAGTTACGGGTCTATTTTTCTAAGCTAATTTAGGTCACTTCCTTAGGCATATTTAGGTCCACTTTAAGTCTAATCTAGATCACTATCTTAAGTCCAATTATGTCTAAGTCCAATGCCATTTCCAATGCATAAGTGATTAAGTCAATTTTCATAGACAATTATAGGTCATTTTAGCATTTTATGTATATAATTACAGGTCTAGAACATGCCTTTTTCTTAGCATTTTTCCATGACATCTGCATCTATTCTCACACATTGCCATAGGCCTAAAGCCATATGAAATTGCACATGTCAATTGGCCTTAAAAATGGCCTCAAATTCTTTCCATACAAGTTGTATAAGTTATCCAAATTCTAGGTCCAATTGTATGCCATTTTAAGTCCCATCTTAGGTCAATTTTACAAATTCATTTCAGTCTATTTTTAAGTCACATTTTAGCTCAATACCAACATTAATTCCTTACCACATATCTATTCATTTATCATGCCATATTACTTACACATTGTCATTTATCTCATGCCAATATCATATCACACATTTCATGCTCAATATGCCATGCCATTCTAACACACACATATCATGCATATCATGCCTACCTTACCTCACATACCTCTCGGCCAAAGCTTGCTAATGGCCATATACATGCTTTTGTTCACATTCAATCATACGTACACATATAATGGTCTCATTCAAGTATACCTATACACACACATATCACATATCATGCAACCTAAGCCTTAACATGCCTTACACATGCCTCGGCCATACCATGAACACATGCCTACAAGCATTTTTTCCACCAAATTCACCACCTATACATATACTTCTACCCTTAACATACCATTTCCCATCTACCACCCTATGCCATACACATACCTTGCAACACAAGGCACCTCTCGGCCAAAATAGTAACACCACCAAACATTCCCTTTCTCTTTATACATATACACAATCCATCAAATTCCATATCATACACACTAATGGCTACTAATTCCCTACCTAAACCGAGCCATAACACAATCCACACACACATACCACCTCTCAGCAAAAATGAACCTTTACTCTTTCAATAATTCCTTTTACCAATTCATCCCTTAATCCAAACCACACCCAAATAACATTAATACAAGCTTAGTTCACCATTACACGTACACTAACCAATAAAACTATGAAATCCATAAAGGTTTCCCACACAAATCATACATGAATTGAACATGGCATGCCTTAAATATACTAAATTCATGTACCTCACTAACTTTTAAGGCTCTTCCTACACTTTTAGCTTGTTAATTCCCTTGTTGCACTCCACCATCACCTTGGCCTACATATACACATATATGCCTTAGAAAAATCCTTAAATCTTTTACAAGCCTCCAAATCAAAATCCAAAGACATAGGCACCTTTAAGAGAATGAAATCCTCTAGGAAATAAAATAAAAATGAAGAAAACACACTTACACTTGAAATTGATTTTTCACTCTTCCTTTATGTATACTTGATGATTTCTTAATTTTTCTTGAATTTTATGGGTGTTTATGGTGTTACAACCCTTTAAAGACTAATTTTTGCCTAATCAAATGGATTTTTAGTGATAATTAGAGGTTAAATTAAGCTTGGGAAGCCATGGCTGGGAGAGAGAGAAGGAAAATGGGGACAGAGGTGAGTTGGGTGAGTGGTATTGCCATATAAATGCTTAAGTGGCATAAGGGGGGTATTTATAGTGACCGTGGATAGCTCAAGTGGTGACACGTGTCACCCGAGCTTCCCAAAAATGCTCAGTTTTGGCTAAAATTTTAAGAAATTTTAAAAATTCACTCAAACATTGAAAAATTATTGCATCAATTTTAAAAATCCTCAATTTAGCCTATTTAAGGCCTCCCAAAATTTCACGACCAAATTCCATCGGCAGGATAGTTAACCAGTTTTCTCAATTTACAGGAAAACCTCAACATTAAGGAAAAATAGTAAACGAACTCAGAATTTAAAAATTCCTTCACTAATGGTCTCAGGGAAATTTTTAACCTTTGAGGTATGGTATTTTTAAGTCTGTCTAGGGACATCCCGGGTCATTCTCAGCCTAAGTCTATTTAAGCCTACGGCCTACTAGATTTTAGCCTAAAGTAATTTATTGGTTCTGCTAAATCTTTAAATTATGTTATTTTTATCACTTTATGGCTAGTTAAAGTTTTATAACTAGTATGCCTTGCCTTGATCCTCGTGAAAGTGACTCGACACCTAGAGCACACTTTTCGAGCCTCTATGGCACTATTCATGGAGACTCAACTTATGGCTGTTACAATATTGGTGCTTTATGCAAGAATGAGGGATAAGTGTTTATGCTTGATGTATGCCCATAAATCATGAAGTACCCTAAAAAGGTGTCTTACGTGTAATGCATATGTGTGCGTATGAAAAAGGATGTATCGACGCTTAATAACTAAACAAATTGATATATGTATGTCTACTGAGTGAATGTGGAGGATGTTTGCCTAGGCTATGAAATATGATGATGACATACAGGTTGAATACAGGATGCATGCTAATGGCTTTAAAAATACAGACTCGATATGTGATGTTGGTGATAAAATCCGTATGGACTAAAGGAAAAGGAAAATCTATAAAATGAATCCATATAGATGAAATGTCTATCTTCACATTAATCTGTGCGGTCTAAGAAGTGAACGGCCTAAAAAGGTCTGTGCAGACATTAGTGACAGCTTAAAAAACTGTCAATTTCCCTAGCTTTTCCATACTTCTCCCATTTCTTTTCTTTCTCTGCTTTGTGTTTCTAAGCAACTTTCCCTTGATTTTCCCTTTAAAAGGACCCTCCAATGTCTTTTTTATGCTCCTTTGACTCTTGCTCCTCTTTTGATGACTTGGCAGTAAGCAGAAAAGCTCCAATGATGTTGGCCTTGCAATCTTTGGTAACTCTTCTACCTTCTCCTCTGAAGGTGGACATTTCTATGCCCATTTCGAAGGGTTTCCTGCCTTCTATGTCGATAAACCATTCAAGAAACACTAATCCAATGAATAAAGTTCATTTTAGTGACCCGATGCCAGTTTTAGCTATCCTTGCCCACCACACATGCTCTGAGGTATACCCATAGGTCAGTTTCTTCCATTTATGTGCACCATTGTGTATTTTAGATGTGTTTCCATTTTTCTTTCTTTTGTTGTTTGCCACTGGTTCGATAAGTCTATGTAGACTTTGTTTATGGTCCGAACTTTTAGAGATGTCAAAATGGTTTGTTAAGTATTACTGCATGTGATAAGGTAGATGGTCCATGCAGATGACTTTTTACATTGCTCTGGGTTTATACAGACTATGTTCTTGTGTGGCTATGGGTCTGTACATACTATGTTTGAACCTTCTTAGGCTTTTTATGTGCTTTAACAATTTTGTGATTTTTATGGATTTTTGTTTGTGAAAGTCCGTGCTGATTTTGGCTAACCTTGGTTCATGCAGATGCTTATTTGGATTTTGCTTGTTTTAAGTCTATGCGAAAGTGGCTTTAAGGTTTTTCTGTATTTGGTCTGTACAGACTCCTTTCCTTGTTGTTTAAATCCATGCGGACATTATTTATGCCTTTATATTAATTTTCATTTTTTCATGGCTTACTTACTTGTGTTACCTTCCCATACAAACATGTCTCAAGTGTAGGGGCACCTTATCTGAATTGCAACAGTGGTACTTGGTGATGCTTGTTTTTATCAAGGATCGAGTGAAGCTAATTGGTTTCTAGATGTTCATGGATCACTTGGTGAGAAGAGACTTTTGTCAGGACTTGTAGGCTCTCTAGGCTTTTCTAGATAGGTGGATGGATATCATGCACACCTTTCACAAGTCATTCAAGGAGTTGACAAAAACTCCTTTAAATAGGGCCTTTATCACTTAAGTGCCTTGGATTGGGAGGCCCATCACTTTTGATGCTTGCTATCACTATCCTTCACTTTGGCTATAGGAGGTGAGAGAATTATTGGGGTTTACACCTCAAGACTGTTCTAGGAGCATATGCTATACTTACTTGTGTGAGAGGTGGATAGATATAGCTCTATCTAGTTATCCAGAGGTTAATTAGTATACTTATTGCTTTATCTTGTACCTACTGGGCACCACATTATTTGCCAATGCTAATAACAACATGACCTAGAGCTTTCTTTCCATCTTAGAGCTAATTAAGGGTATTGGTTCCTAGAATTAGTGCTATTCCTCACTTTGTTGGATGTTCAGAGGATTAGATATGGTTATTCATACCAAGAAAAACCATCGGCTCTTGCAGGGCTTTGTATTAGGTGTTTTGGTGATTAATGTCTTGATCCCTTTTTCACTTTCTGTGGCCTTTTTGAAATTTGAATTTACACCTTTTTTTCCTAGGTTTAGGCATATGAGCTTCATTTATTGCCCCAACCATACGAGTTGGATATTCCTCGCCCATATCCAATGATGGATAGATGGGTCAAGCTAACTTCAGGGCCTTAGAATGCATTTTCCTTAATGCAGCATCGGCAGTACCTCAATTATCAAGCTTGGTTTGACATGAGTAATCTTGCACATATAAACCCACTGTTAGTAATTTAGTATAGTTTAAAATTAATACTTACTTATCTCTCCTTTTATATTGATTTGGCATGGTAGGTCTTCCCCATTGAGGAGATGCTAGGCTTTCGATGCTCTATTTGAAAGCTGTCCTCTCATAAGATACTATTGACTACCCTTGAGGCTTATTCTTGGTTCCTAAGAGAAAGGGTATTAAGCTGGCATATGGGGCCTAATGCACACCATGTTCATTAGGGTCCTCTTAACTTGATTCTATTCAAGAGGTATATTGATAACTTGGAGTTTGTACAGGGCATGATTATAGGGTCACCTGAGGGCACATTGGAGAAGAGTGAAGGGGAGGACTGCCCCTCCTAGGTATCTACACACTTATTACCTCGGGTGCCTTACATTTCAGGCCTTACTTCTCAAGTATACTTTTTGTTCTCCTGTCTTGACCTTTTATAGGCTTCTGCTCCTGCTTCTGAGACTAAGCCATCCTCATCTAGGAATAGGATGAGGATAGCTTCTAACTCTAAAGGGCCTCAGTTCTTGCCTTCTCTTGTATACAATCCTTAGAGTTAAGCCTTAATTCTAGCTACTGACTCTGAACCGATGCTTGGCGAGGTCAATGGTACTTTTACTGACATGCCTAAGCTGAGCTACATGTAGTATGGCACTAATGGGGAGTTAACTTCTATGCAGCTTTGAGTTGAGGATAGTTGCCCTGTGCCTTTTGAGCTGGCCAATACTACTCTGGTATTTCCTTTATGACCTTTTGACATCATTGATTTATTAACTCCATGGTGTGTAATAGCTCTTGCTTGGTCTTTTGATAGGTTAAAAAGGCTCTAGTTAATAGGACTACTCATGTTGTGAAGGCCTTTAGAAGGGCAATGGTTGATGGGACTTGCATTTGTCTTTGTGGTAAGTCCTTTCCTGTATTCATTAATCATGTGTGTATGCATAGTATGCATGAGATGTACTGATATTTTGTTCTCTTTACAAAATAAGCTGGCTAGTAAGATGGCCTCACTCCGTGTTGTAAGGAGAAAGCTGAGGGCACTGAAGATTTTTGAGAAGTTAGTGCTTTCTTTTAATGATGAAGACACCGAGAGGGGGGAGGAGGAGTAGAGAAGGCCTGCAACTTGTGTATATGTATTTACATATACTATATATGAAGTTTATATATATTTGAAATATCGAAATCATTTAATGTGAGTGTTACATGTAACTATGTACAAGATAAATGCACAGATGAACATGTGCATGTGAGCCTAATGAGATTATCAGTTAAAAACATGTATGTTAAGAATTGGTTAACACTGATGTGTGAATGTGTGTGGGTGAATGATGAATGAACACTACTTTGAATGATGAATAAGTGTGTGTCATATGTATGTAGGGGTGTGTGCCAACATGACTATTCTTGGTTATAAATTAGAGTGATCTTATGCAAACTTTGACTACACTGATACATGTACGGATATGTATATAAGGGTTAAGTAAACATAAACATGTATGGCGAAGGGGTATGATAGACGAACTAATTCATAAATATTATACATGTGAGTGAGATACACATTTGTATATTTGTTAAATGGATGTAGACAAATGAGTAATATACATATAGCTCCTAAATGGATAGAGGTGATACATGTACAGGCAATTGTGTGACGAACATAACTTTTTCCTTAATAAATACATGATTCTTTTCCTATAATGGATGTACGATGTATGTATAGACAAATGTGTATCTTTTCCTAGAATGGATGTATAATGAAAGTCGACGTATGATGAACATAACCTCTTTTTAGATAAGTGAATGAATGAATCTCTTCTTTTAATGTGTGATGATGAAAGCATCTTCTCTTACAATGAATGCATGGTCAACTATGTGTCTAAATGCATGAACTAGTGTAATGTTTTATTATTGAGATCTCTCCTCTCAGACTCGTCATAGGAAAAGAAACTTAGGTTTGGTGAAAGTGAAGGTGCAAAGTGGAAGGCTAAGTTATGAATAAGGTGTCTCATGAAGAGATAGGTCAAGTTAAGGTGATAAAAGGATTAGGGAAGGTGTAAAAAAGTAGGTTGAAATGAGATGTTGAGAAGGTTGAGTTAAGGTGAACAGTGGTGAAGCCAAGGTTTAGGCAAAATGTCAATTCAGCATGTGTGACTGTAGAATGAATGATTATGATGAACAAGTGATAGAGCATGCAAATGTATGTGATTACACAGTATGGTACCCTTTTTATTAGCTATTCCAAAAATTTTCGAACTAAATATTTTCTCTTTACTTCTAATTATTGCCTAAATTGTCCTTTACGGGTTTCGATCAAGCGATGTATGCTTTAATTTTTGCTTAGGCTATCTTTTGTGAGTTTTCAACCTTGTGAGATTTTTTTTCTTTTTTTTTTTAATTCAAGTTATTCACATTTTGTCAAGGCTTAGGATCTGATTGTGCTATGTTCTTTGAAATGGTTGGATATATTTTGAAGTTCTTGTCATGGGAGATTGATGGGGCTTTTTAGATTTGTAAGTAGCTTTCTATGGGTGCTAGCTTTGAGCCCCTAGTGTTTTGAATTCTTCTGCTTTGGTTTTATGTCGAATGTCATCCTTTTAACATTTCCAAGTACTACATTGAGGTTATCCCTGTTATTAGGCAGTCTAAAGATCATTTAACTAAATATTTTCACTCAAATTTCCCTAACTTTTGCCTGGGCTCATACTCTTAGTTGAGCAGCCTAGCGTGAATTAGAAAACTCATGTTTTTTTCTTTTTGAAAGAGGGCAACCACAGTTGAAAAGAGAATGCTCAATTGTCTGAGGCTTAAAGTAAATCTTTCTATTTTTGTAGGCTTTAGAGTTTTGACATTTAGAGTCTTTTAACTTTTAGATGAGCCAAAACCAAAAAAATATGTGTCTTTTAGAATGGTTCTTAGGTTTTGAAGAAACTAATTGGACATAACTCCTTTGATGCTTTAATTTTTTTAAAGCCTATTAGACTTCTTTTAGGATTGAAGGAAAGAAGAATTCATTTTGGTTTAGTTGCCCCTAGTTTATTATTTTCTTTTTATCCCTTATCTCATATTCAAGGATATTTCTCATGCCTTACAAGGAAAGATCAAGTTTTAAGCTTTAAAATTGTGTGTAGCAACGATGAGCCATTTTCTTAAAAATCATGAATTATTTGTGATACGTGTGGACTAAGCTAATTATGTTTATTTCCTTCTTTCTCTTTTTTCTATTCAATTTTTAATATCTCTACACTCATTTTTAAGAGTACCATGCTATGCAATGTATGAGGTGAACAAAGATGCTCATGAAAAGCTCAAACATTGTTTTATTAAACTTTAATTTTTCCAATATAAAGGAAAGAAATAACTAGAAAAGAAAACAAAGATAGTCTATCTCATCTTTATTGAATCTTTCCATATCCTTGATTGGCATAATCCTGCAACTAGTCAATGGCTGGCTTATGAGGCTACAGACTGATGGTAAGAAAGAAAGAGCCTTGCTTTTCTGAGAATTGAGAAATGTTGGTGAGGTTTAGTGATAGGTGATTTTCAAGGTTAGATGTTTCGCCTTGATCTATGAGGTCATGAATTGCACGGTGAAAGGTTATACATTTGTTAGTGAGATGACTAGTTCTTTGATGATATACATAGTATAGATCATGGAGATATTTTGGTGGAAATGGTTGTGGGTAAGGTTTTAGGCATCAATGGTTGAAGAAGGTTCTTCTCCCTTAATTCTTCAAATATTATGGACAACGGCTTATCAAACTCAGCAAATTTGTGTGGTGTGCAACTAGGCTTGGTTTCTTAGTCGTTGTTTAACTTCTCAATAGTCTTTAATTTAGCGAGCTCTTCTTAAATCATGGCCTGAATGTTCTCCATTTCTAAAGCTATGGCTTCTTTGATAATTGCCCTAATACTCTGTAAGTCTTTGCCATCCAGTGTCATCTCTAGAGATCAGGGTTCCTTTTTTAAGAGGGGAAGGTAGTGTTATTTCCTTAAAAGAGCTTGAGCAAAGGATAATCTACAATAGATGTATACAAGTGGTTATTCTGATGCCACATTATTATGTAACATGATGCATAGGTCACATATTATAAATCATTTCGTGTGCATGAATGATGCGTGATATATGCAAAAAAGTGTGAGGATTGTGTCAAGTGTGTGCATATGATAAAACTTTTATGTGTGTGGATAGGAATAAGGTTTGCATGCCTATTATATGTCTCTATGTGGTGATGCAAGACACATATCATGTTTCAAGCATTGTGATGCTATGTATAGTGCACCC
>CANXYI011989705.1:0-11434 GCA_948208565.1 Hura crepitans
ATTACCCTTCATGCAACATGAATACATTGATTAACACTTCAACACTATCATCTTTTATACATAATAAACATTATCATAAGTAATTCATTCCCTTAATCACTTTCGGACATTCTTGCCTTTTGTCTATATTATTATGCCAAAATTACTCAATGAATGCCTTGAGCACCCATCAATTTCTAGATTAGGCCATTCGGCCCTATCATAAGCTCATTTTGCATTATGGCATTTCACAACTACTATATGCCATCCATATCATCATATCATCTTTTTCATGCCAATAGTTCATATTTATGTTCAATTAGATTCTCATTATATTGCACATGTCATTACATGTTCACATGATCTTTCTCATCCATATGGTCATACATTATTCATAGCCTACATAATAGGCAACATACACACAACTGCATGCCGTAGGTTATTTGACTATAATCATGACAAATTCCAGATCATAACTTATGTTTTAAAGATTCATATGTCAACTTTCATCATAATAAAAGCATACTTATACACATATGCACATGTAATATCATACATGTATGTTCACAATACATAAATTATGCTTAACTTAGGCAAATTGCCTCAATACCATATTTACATTTTATAACACATATCCATAGTATTACATAATATGCATCATTATTATAGATCTATTTAGATAAATGCCATAGCACATTTCATCATGATCTCATTCATAGAGCACACCTTATGTTCATTCATTATGCCTTTATGATTTAGGCCTTCATATATAAACATCTTGCTATAACTTATTCGTGCCTTGGGTTAGTTTTATACATTTACAGCTTTACATACTCAATTTCTACATATAATATAACATATGCCTATTTTATATCATCATTGCATTTCATGTATTAACAACCTAAAAGCACTATAGATCATATTCTCATAATGGTTCATTTCTAGTCATTACTTTAGAGGTTATTCTATGCAGTTGTCATTCTATCCTAGAGGTTGTTCTAGACTTCTAAGATTCTCAATATTAAGCCTTTACGCCCTAAAAAGATACATATAATGATTTCATACTTTAACAGTAACATGCCAAAATACTTTTAACATATGCTTATATATATATATCCATACACTCTCATCACGTGCTATATTATACTTATAACACATTCTCTTACATCTTAATCACATTAAATATATCATTATTATTAAAAAAATATATATGATTCCATCATATCATGTTTTTAGCTCTAGATGTTGCTCTAGGCATCCTAGACTCACTGCTCTAATGGTTGCTCTAGGCAGCCTATACTCACTACTCTAATGATTGCTCTAGATAGCATAAACCTTATGCTCTAATGGTTGCTATAGATAGCATGGACCTATTGCTCTAATGGTTGCTCTAGATAGCAACGTTACTCATTTTTGTACTTGGTTTTCTACTATTATGCATTTCATATACACATCTGATTCTTAATCATCAATTTAAGGCATTACACATGCATTCCACATCTTACAAGTATCACATATCATTTACACCAAAATTATCAATTTAACATACACATTTTATGCATTAGAACACATACTTTTCAAACTCAAAATCATTTGTGCACATACTATATGGGATACACTTACCTCAATGGCATTAAATTACCCTTTTTAGCCTCCTTTAACCTTCTCTAATCCTTTCCTTTTGTTTCCTTCTCATCTCCTCTAAAACATAATCTCAATCAATATTCAAAAATTCATAATAAATTACGTATGGTTTAATTCTTTAAATCAACTGCATATAACTCTTATTCGCACCCAAATAAACCTTAGAAAAATATCAAAGGTCAAAAATGTATAGTTACTTGAATGGTTGTCACTATTTATCAAGCATTTTCCAGTTTGAATTTCTTCTAATCTAATCCATTTTCCCTTCAATTTCCACCAAAAATCTACTTTAGCCACCCTTAAAAGTTGATTTGAGGTGGAGTTTGTATTTAAATCATGCTTAAAGAGAGCTTGATGAAGCTTCAATGGTAGAAACACTTAATGAAAATGGTGTGAGGAAGAAGAAGAAGAAGAAGAAAAAGGGGCTAGTTTTTACCTATAGGAAAATTTTTTTTCCTTTTATACTTCTTGATCAAAGGCCAAGTTCAATCCAAGAAAATATCTTATGGCCCATATTAAAATAAGGCCATAAATACACTTTTTAAGCCATTTTAATTGTATTATTCGATTGCTTTCATCAATAATAACTTATTATGATCCAAAAAAAATTGTACATATTATTTCTTAGAAGTCCCCAAATTTTCGTATTCAAAAACTGAGAAAATTCGATAAAAATCACTACTTTTATAATATACCCAATTTTTATAAGTTACTTCCCATAGTTTAAAAATTCCAATACCTATACCATTATATTCCTTAGAATATTTGAGCTTCAGGATGTGGCATTTTTGGATTCATCTGAGCACTTTCAAAATTATTTTACGGTTCAGCTTTAACTGTGTTACTTTTCATAGTACACTGCCGCAAAAACTTAACTTTTATCTTTAACCTCTTTCATAACTTTATTTCCTTTTTGTACATTACCTAAAAATATCTTATAATATTTCTTTTGATTCTATAACATTAGTATGTTTTGGGTCTTAGGAGGTATTATTCCCTCTTGAGTGGTACTATTCATATACATGCTTGATATCATTCGATTTCCATTTGAATATTCCCCTTTCTTCATTAAAATGTAAAAGTATAATGTTTGTAACATATGTCCATAATCAGTAAGGTTAGAAACGCTATTCTTATACATAAAATCACTATATAGGATTCAGGATTTACTATTCATAATCATATTTGTTGTCACTCATTAGACCTCCAAACGTCTTTATATCCATACCAAATTTTACACATAACATTCTTATAACTTAATCCTTTGATCAATAAGAAAATCTTGATTATGTCCCAAAAGTCACTATTCACAACCTTCGATTGTCATTATTCACAATATCGGGATTTCTGAGCATTACATTTTTTTCCCTTCTTACAAGAATTTTGTCCTCAAAATTCATAAGTATTTTGGTATACTTGCACAACCACAAGATACATACACTCTGCTTGTCAAAGCCTCATGTTTTATACAAGCTTTTTGTATCGCTTGTTTAACCTATTGTGACTTTTGTTATCATCTATTACTTATTCTTCTTTCTAATCTTGCCTTATATCTTCTATTCATACTTCCATCACTTCCCCTTTTAGGCTTTTTCATAGGGGTTCACAATGCACATATCTTCAATCTTTAAAATCCTCTATTATCACACTATACCTCTAGTATACCCATAACTATTCCTTTGGTCTTATCTTTACATGTAAAAAGCATCGTGCTTCCATTGCACTCCTTTTAATCCATAGGTTCTCAATAATTATTTCCTATTCATATAACCATCATAATAACTCTTGATCAAGGTTAACCCTATATAACCAATTCCCTCTATCTCATAGAGTTCACCTTCTTCTATGACTTATAATATCTTTTTCCAATATACTTCCATCATATCTACTTTAATGCAATCTTATTTCATTCAATTATATCTATGTATCCTATCAATTTCCCACTCAATTTAGGCAAAACACATATATACGATACATATGCTATGGTTATGCATATATGATAATGCAAATAATGATAGTGATGCAATATAGAAATGTATGCTCTTATGTTTATGCTCAATGATATAATGTATAACCCAGCCCAATGTCTTATGCTCAAGAATCAAAAGGCCTTAAATCATAAGGGATTGATAGGTACACTAGGATCATTAACTCCTAAAGTCTTTAAACACTTTTCCATCATTAGTACTTCACAATCACTTTCCTTTTAATACTTTTCCATTGATACCTCTATAGGTTCTGTTTTTATTTTCTGAACATCATAATACTCTCGATTACACTGATTATATCACCTATCATAACATGATTCTCTTCTTCATATATCTAATATTAATCAACCTTGTATCATAAAATGGGAATTTTATCACAATCCTTCTTTTACCTCTACTTCTTTTCGAGGTCATACAAATTAACTATATCTATATTCATTCTAGTGTTAGAAACCATTTGATCTATCCTTGTTATCAAGTCATATACTTTATATAGCTTTAGCTTCTTGGCACTCTCAAATTCTCTATATACTTTCTTACTCCGAGGAATGCCTAAATTGGAGCTCTGATACCACTAAATATGACACCCCTCTCTTGATCCGATTGCCAGACCCTAATAAGGAGTGACACATAACCATTATCTCTTTTATTTCATTTCCCACTTGTCTAGTTTACTTAAATTGTTTTTTCTTCCTTCTTAACAAATTACATATTCTATTGTCACATAACTTATACAAATCAGTCTTAACAAAAACCTCAACTAAGTTTTATTAATGGGGTCCTCAAGTTAAAAATTCGGCAACATAACTACTATATCGGGACACTATCCCAAAAAGTAACTTGCATAAAAACACACTTCTAATATCATAACATATCTTATTCTCATTTTTGTCTATCTAACCATCCAAACATAGTATCATCTCATATGACACATATACATAAAAATCAACATTTATCATATATCTAATCCAATCCATACCATATACATTAACTCATAAATCATCATATATCAATACCCATCAATAGCATATTCTAAATTATACATATCTCACAAGATCATATATACTCTCAATACATTATAGGCCTATAATCTATACAAATAGTATACATATGAGTGTTCATACCCTCTTTCCTTTCTAGTTACATATATCATACATAATCTATGTAACCAACATTATCTTTAAATAAACCTATGATCTCTATAGCTTGAAGGTTCTTCCTTCTAGGCCATCCTTATACCTGCGCATCACAAACAAATAATGCGTTAAGCTTTTTAGCTTAATGGTGTGTCTAACATAGTATGGCACATTCCTTCTTTTATGTTAATATTTAATACTTCAAATTATAACATTCATAATATACTAGTATATTATATTAAGAGTCAATGCTACAACATGTATAAAAACACATAAATAAATAAGACATTAACACATATTGAGGATTAGCACATGCATGACCTATAATAAAGAACAACATACAAAGGAACTATTATCTCCATGGCATCATTCAATCACAATAGCTCATATATAAGTATAATAAATTCATATACCTCATGAATAAAAACTTCATTACTATGCTTGACTTTTATTTTAGCATACATGCATTCATGCCTAAGCCATTGTCTTATAATCTTTATCTCACAACATATAGAACTCATCATAAGCATACATAGGTATTGTAGCATTCATTCATAACAACTTAAAAGAATTCCTTATGTTTAATCTCTATACCATAATGAACATATATAATCACTCATATGTATGTGCACATTCTTAATAGCTTTAATGAACTCACTATTTAATATACATATAACATTCTATTTATTTTCCATCATTTAAATATTTAGGTTAAATCAATCATTTTATTGCCCACACCTAAAAGACAACTATAAAAAAGTTAAATAGTAGGATATGACCCATAGCCATATTGATCTATAGATTATATCCAAGACCCAAAGGTCATCATTAGGATTTATAGTCTTAGGTATAGGACCCAAAGTCAAAAACCCAAAACCTCAAGGTTATAATCAAGATTTAGCATCCAAGGCATTGGATCCATAGTCTAAAACTCAGACCTAAATATCATATATGAACCCAAAGCCTATGATATAGGAGCCGAAGTCCAAAATCATGTCTTAAGGTCAAAGATTGCCCATAGGCTAAATAAGTCCATGACACAGGACCTGAAAGTCCAAAATCATGACTTGAAGTGGAAAGATTGCCCATAGGCTAAATAAGTTCATGACAAAGGATTCAAAGTCCAAAATCATGACTTAAAGTACCTATGGGTACCTTAGCAGTAGTTATCGCTCCCTAGTTGACCGGTCAACCTATCCAACCTAGGTTGTCTAATCATATGGACTAACTCACCATGTTTATTTAAGTTTCTCCTTCTTAAAATAGATTAAGTAAATTTTGTTTTTACTATGGTCAACATATGACCTTAAATGAAAATCAATGTTCTTTACCATTTATATTAACCCAATTAAATTACCCTTCATGCAACATGAATACATTGATTAACACATCAACACTCCCATCTTTTATACATAATAAACATTATCATAAGCAATTTATTCTTTTAATCACTTTAGGCCATTCTTGCCTTTTGTCCATATTATTATGTCAAAATTACTCAATGAATGCCTTGAGCACCCATCAATTTCTAGATTAGGCTATTCAGCCCTATCTTAAGCTCATTTTGCATTAGGGCATTTCACAACTACCAAATGCCATATGTATTATCATATCATCTTTTTCATGCCAATAGTTCATATTTATGTTCAATTAGATTCTCATTATATTACACATGTCATTACATGTACACATGATCCTTCTTATCCATATGGCTATACATTATTCATAGCCTATATAATAGGCAACATAGACACAACTATTTGCCATAGGTCATTTGACTAAAATCATGACAAATATCATATCAAAACTTATGTTTTAAAGACACTTATGTCAACTTTCATCATAATAGAAGCATACTCATGCACATATGCACATTCAATGTCATATATGTATGTTCATAATACATATATTATGATCAACTTAGGCAAATTGCCTCATTACCATATTTTCATTTTATAACACATATCCATACCATTACATAATATACATCATTATTATAGATCTATTTAGATAAATGCCATAGCAAATTTCATCATGATCTCATTCATAGAGCACACCTTACGTTCGTTCATTATGCCTTTATGATTTAGGCCTTCACATATAAACATCTTGTGATAACTCATTCATGCCTTATGTTACTTTTATACATTTACAGCTTTACATACTCAATTTCTACATATAACATAACATATACCTATTTTATATCATCACATCATTCCATGCATTAACAAGCTATAAATGCAATAGATTAGATTCTTATCATAGTTCATTTCTAGTTATTGCTCTAGAGGTTACTCTAGGCACTTATCATTCTATCCTAGAGGTTGTTTTAGACTTTTAAGATTCTCAATATTGAGACTTTATGCCCTAGAAACATACATATAATGATTTCATACTTTAAGAGTAACATGCCAAAATACTTTCAACATATGCTTATATATATATATATATCCATACACTCTCATCACGTGCTCTATCATACTTAAAACAATCATCACATCTCATGATTTCCTTTTGTCATGTCCATTTCATTTATCATAGAAAAGTGCACATAAAGCATTCTTTTACATCTTAATCACATTAAATATATCATTATTATTAATAAATATATATGACTACATCATATCATGTTTTTTATTGTAGATATTACTCTAGGCAGCCCAAACTTACTGCTCTGATGGTTGCTCTAGACAACATAGACTTGCTGCTCTAATGGTTGCTTTAGATAGCAACATTACTTATTTTCACACTTGGTTTTCTACCATCATGCATTTCATATACACATTTGATTTTCAATCATCAATTTAAGGCATTACGCATGTATTCCACATCTTACTACTATCACATATCATTTACACCAAAATAATAAATTTAACATACACACTTTATGCATTAGAATACATACTTTCCAAACTCAAAATTATTTATGCACATAGTATATAGGATACACTTACCTCAATGACATCAAATTAGCCTTTTAATCCTTCTTTAACCTTCTCTAATCCTTTCTCTTTGTTTCCTTCTCATCTTCTCTAAAGCATAACCTCAATCAACATTCAAAAAGTCATAAGAAATCACATATGTTTTAATTCTTCAAATCAACCACATATAACTCTTATTGTCACCCAAATAAACCTTAAAAAATATCAAAGGTCAAAAATGAATACTTACTTGAGTGGGTGTCAATATTCATCAAGCATTTTCCATTTTGAATTTCTTCCAATCTAATCCCGTTTCTCTTTAATTTCCACTATAAATCTACTTTAGCCCTTATAAGTTGATTTGGGGTGGAGTTTGTATTTAAATCAAGCTTAAAGAGAGCTTGATGAAGTAACAATGGTAAAAACACTCTATAAAAATGGTGTGAGGGGCTGGTTTCTGCCTATAGGCAAATTTTTTCCCTTTTGTACTTCCTGATCAATCCAAGAAAAGATCCAATGGCTCATCTTAAAATAAGCTCAAAAACACACTTTTTAAGCTACTTTAATTGTATTATTCAATTTATTCCATGAATAACCACTTGTTATGATCCCAAATAATTGTACATGTTATTTCTCAGAAGTACCAAAAATTTCATGCTAAAAAACTGAGAAAATCCAATAAAAATCACTACTTTTATTATTATCCGATTTTTATAAATTACTTTCCATGTTTTAAAAATTCCAATGCCCATGCCATTATATTTCTTAGAATATTTGAGCTTGAAGATGTGGAATTTATGGGTTCATCTGAGCACTGCAAAATAATTTTACGGTTTAGCTTTAACTATGTTACTATTCGCAGTACACTATCGTAAAAACTTAACTTCTATTTTTATCCTCCTCAATGACTTTATTTCCTATTAGATCATAACCCAAAAATATCTTATAATATTTCCTTTCATCCTGTAACATTAGTATATTTTAGGTCTCAGGAGGTACTTTTCAATCTCGAGTGGTACTATTCACATATATGCTGGATATCATTCGATTTCTATATGAATGTTTTCCTTTCTTCTCCAAACTGTAAAAATATATTATTTGTGACATATGTCCGTGATTAGTAATGTAACACCCCCTGCTAGATAACCTAAGAAATTTGACAAGCGATGCACTTCCTACTAACTCACCTATCTTGAATTTGCACTAGGTGTGCACTCCTTAACTTTTATAGGCTATTTTAAAACTTTATTAGATATTATTTAGGTTCTCAGTCTAATGCTTAAACAAGTTTGTATATGGTATGATAGACTTAGAAAACCCATTTTATAAACATTCTACATGTTACAGAAAATTGGGCAGCATAATGGTTACTCGGGTGACATACCAAAATTTTTTTCACCTATAAAAGCACATATAATATCAACAGTATCATTCTACTTCCTTCTAGACCCTTCTGGTCCTCCAGTCAACATCATCACACAATAATAAACACATCACAATCACATAAGGCCTCAGGCCTATAGTTATTAGAAATCATAAAAGCAAGCCTTTCAGAAGAACCACCTATTTATATACATCACACCTATCTTTTTATATATAGATATAATCATCCTCTAAGCATGCTAAACCCATATCCTATAGTGTTTACATGAATGCTAACTTGAAAAAACAATGGAAAAAGACTCTATGTACCTTTTAAGGTCTATGATGCTACACTGTACGATCTCTAAGGCTGGACTACTTATCTTTACAACCTACACACCAAAACATTGGTACACTGAGTATAAAACTCAGTGGTGAATTTAAGGTATTTAAAATATTTTATATCAATGGTTCATATGCAATAACAATATGACAGTCAATATGCAGTGTGTGGATGGTATATCAGTTAATTTATGCATTCTAAGTGATTTATCATATCCCAATAATTAACATAATGCCACAGTGATAATTTCAATTAAAATAATTAAGCAGTAACTTGCAATCAACCAAGTCTATATATTAATCCAATTTAATTTAATAGGCCCGGCTAGATAGCCTACACCTAACACATTGGACTAAGAGGGAACTTAAAAATTGTGTTGTGGCCCACATTTTAGACCTCGAGCGCTGCACTAGCCTAGTATGATAGTAGGGATGAATTCACTTAAACCTCCTAATACTAGAGAAGAGATAATAGGGATCAGTCTATAGACCTTCCAATATCTCAAACAACTAAGCCACCAATCATATTATGGATAGTAGGGATCAGTTCGTAGACCTCCCAATATCCAAAAATCATAGCAAGAACTTCAGTAGATAGTAAAGATCAGTCCGTAGACCTCCTAATATTAAGATAATCATCAATATCAAACACTTCCAAAGGATAGCAGGGATCAGTCCATAGACCTCCCAATATCTAGAAAATTATAGTAATTATCTAGCAGCTACAAATCCCTAAGTTGACTGGTTAACCCTTATAGTGGTTGTCAACTAATGGGCCATCTAACCATATTTTATGTCCATTTATTTATTGATAATCATATTATAATATTTAAAAGTGAAAAATAGATAGTTATGAATTTATCTTGATAGTCAAAATATGACCTAGACAGTTACAGGTCATTTTTGGTCCTACCGGACAGTTACGGGTCAATTTTTCTAAGTCATTTGAAGTCACTTCATTAGGCATAATTAAGTTCACATTAAGTCTAGTGTAAGCCATTATTTTAAACCTAATTATATTGATGTTCAAGACCATTCATAGTGCATAAGTTTTTAGGTCATTTTACTAGAAAATTATAGGTCATTTTTATATTTTGCATAGGCCATTATAGGTCTTTTTCATGTCATTTTCTTGTGCCAATTATCCATTGCCATAGGCCTAAAGCCATACTCAATTAAACATACAAAATGGCCTTAAAAGAGGCATTAAAACTCATTTCACATAAACCATATAAAATGTCTAAACTTAAGTTCCAACTACATGCCAATTTAGGTCGATTTTCATGTTAATTCCACTATGCCATTTTAGGCCATTTTAAAATCTCTTTTTAACTACTTTCTAACTTTAAATGCCATGCCAATATTTTTATACATTTGCATGTTTTATTACTCATACATATTTACCTATCTCATGCCAAGTACACATTACACAACTCATGACAAGTATGTCATGCCATAACATGCCTATTATGCAAAATTTACCACACATACCTCTCAACCAATACTTGCCATACACCTAGCCTACATCTCAAAGCAACCTCTCGGCCAACTAAGGCATAATATCAACCCTTTCCATTTTTCACCATTCACATGCACAATTCATGCATTTCTAAATCAAACACACTAGAAACCATTACCTTTCCACCTAATTCATGCCATACACTTAACACACACACACACAAACCTCTCGGCCAAAAGGAGGCCTTAACCATTTCTTCATTCCTTCCTCCAATTCAACATACATATCATTCATTTAACATCGTATAAACCTCAGGGTAAGCATAGCACACCATTACATACTCACTAACCCCTAAAACCACAACTTCTATACAAGTTTTCTACACCAATTGCTTATGAATTCTAAATGGCATGCTTCCAATACATTAAATTGACATAACTTTCTAATATGCAAGGCCTTTTGCTACACTTCAAGCTTATGAATTGCCTTGTTGCACCTCACTTTTCTTCATTCTCCTGTACATGCCTCCTCCCCTCAGAAAATCCATAAAAAATTCTATAAGTCCCTAAATGAAAATACATGAACATGGCCACTCTTAGAATG
>CANXYI011989932.1:0-11701 GCA_948208565.1 Hura crepitans
TTGTTGCATCGACATGCATGCCATAATGGAGTTCAGCCATTGCCTCTCTAGACATAGGTAAATAGTAGCTATGTGACATAATGGAGATCAGTCTCTAGACCTCTCCAGCCACTAATAGAATCACTGCCTAAATATTAGACAACTAGCATATGCAAAACCCTAAGTTGACCAGTCAACCCATCCAGTGGGTGTCTAACTTATAGGTCAAGTAGCTCAATTTAAGTTCATTTATTAGCTAACAATATTCTTAAAATATTTATGTACCAAAAATAAATAGTTAAAATTTTTATCACATATTTTATTTTTCAGTCGATCTAGTATACCCATATTTTGGCTCTGCCGGGTAAAAATTACAAAATAATATTTAATTCTACTATTAACAAAATTTAGGGTTTAATATGTTATAATTTATCATGGCATTAATACTCAAAAAGTTAACACTTTTTATCCAATGACATTTTTAGTTCAGGTAATGGTCAACTAGATAGTTACAGGTAATTTCGACCACTTTTCAAGTAAAATTCTAAGACTATTTTAAGTCCAATTTTAACCTAGTTTTTAATGTCTTATTAACCACATTCATAGGCCTAAAGCTAAACTTATCTAGGCCAATTCTAAGGCCAAACCACTAGGCACAAAAGCCATACATATAAAGGTTTGAAATCTAGCCCAAAAAGGCCAAAGTAAAAATACATTTATGTAGCACACTTTAAGCCACTTTTTAAGTAGTTGTTTTAGGTCATAGCTATATGTTTTAGATCAACCTTTTTAGCCATTTCAAGGACACATTCTCAAGGTGTAGTTTAACTTACCAATAAGTCATATACATTGTTTATTTTCATAATCATTCTATGCTAATTATCTAGCCATTATAATTTAGTTCACTAACATTTTAACAACCTAAGTTTCATGCCATCATGCCATTATTAAGCTCTTGGGTACTAAAAGAAAAAGGACAAAAATTCCATTCCTTTTCATATGAGATCAATATTCATCCATACATACATGCCATGAACCCAATTATACTCATAAACACCAAATTTCAAACCAATATTTCTAAGTTACAAAGCATCACTCCTAGAACTCCCTCATGGTTGCTCTCGGGTACAAGCAAGAAAGCTATAATTCATGGTGATTTCCATTCACAATTGCTATAGTTTTCATCCTAGAATGCCAAGAAAATTCTAAATTTACATTTTAGGTAGCAAATTTCTCATCCAAATAAATAAGTATTTGAAGCTAACTTTGCAAGTTCTTTGAAACATAACTCCCAAATCCACTAAGTTCTCACTTTCTCAGCACTACCAAAGAGGAAATCAATCCTAAGCTCAATATTCCAGCTATCCCAAATTAACATTCATCATCCTAGGCACCTTAAAATATGAGGAAAAGGCTTGAAGTTCACTTACTTGTGAAAGAAGCCCTTTAATTCCCAAAGAACACCAATCTATCTAGCTTCCATAGTGAGCTTCCACTCTCTTCATGGGCTTCAAGTTGCCCTCTAATGGTCACCAACACCTCACACACATGATCACATAGATGTTAGGTGGGTTTTAGCATTAATTGGTAGCCAAAAGTCCTAAGGAAAAGAGGATCAACCAAAACTCACCTCAAAGCCATTATTCTAGATTGCTCTAAACCAATCAACTTGGATTATTTTTATCTCCCAAATGAGAACTCCTTTTTGCTTGATTCTTGCTCCTTATAATGCCTATATAGGAGAAAATTTAGTAACTAGAATCACTCAATTTGGTGAAGAAATGAGAGAGTTATGACTTCTCTTCCCTTTGCCTAGTGTCGGCAATAACAAGGAGAAAGGGAGGAAGAAAATCCTTCATCTAAGTGGAAATCAACTTGTCAAGGGAGGTTTGCCAGTTGGCAAGCCTCCTTGGCCACTTGGCATGAGGTGGGTCCCACTTTGACCTGTCAAGTGTGGTCCCTACAATCTCGAACCATTCCAATTTTTTGGCAAACTTTGAAAAATCATAGTAATTAACTTGGACCTCTAAAAATTATGCTTCATTTTAAAATTCATATTTTAATCCCATCTATCTACTCAAAAATTCATATATTTTCTTGGCTAGATTCCATCGATAGGAGGTTTTCATACTACCTCGATTTGCATGCTAACCAAAAAAATTTCAAGAATTGGCAAACGACCTCTGATTTCAAAAATACTTTCACTAGTGGACTCAGTGGGATTTTTGAGCTTCAAAGCCCGATATTTTCGGGTCCGTCCGGGCATATCCTGGGTCAATCCTGGCCTGAAAATTTTTTATTTCATAGATGCATTCCTTACTACTTAGAATGAATTATTGGTTATGCTAAATTTTTAAGTTTCAACTTTTTCATCAACTTAAAGCCTCTCAAAGTTTCATGACTAGTGCCATTGCCTCAGTCCACATGCAATTGACCCAGTAACCTAGGCACACTTCTCGAACCTTATGGCACTATTTATAGAGCTTTAAATCATAGGTGTTGCATGGGTGACTATTATAGAAGTGTTTTTATATGGGAAAAATTTTTGTTTTTCACTCAAGTAGTCGTTATGCTACCTAATTTTTTGTAAAATAGATGACAGACATAAAACAATGCTTTACCAAACTAAAATAGTCAATATAAAAATGTTATACAATAATATCTAAAAAATATGACACTAAGTTAAAAGAAGTCCTAAGTGTTAAAAGAATGAGACCTAAGGAAATTTAAGGATGGGTGACCTACGGGAAGTAGCACTTTTTGCCTATTTCTTTCGAGAATGGACAGGGGGTGTTACAAAGGAAGATTAGGGTGAACTAAGAAGAATTGGCCATTGCATTTAACAAACAATACTCCAATAATGAAACCACTGAGGTGACCCCCAAAGATTTTGAATTGGTGTGCAAAAAACCTAATGAATCTTTCTTTAATTATTAGAATAACAAAGGGATAAGGTACTTAAAATAAGAAATAACCCTAATAACACCAACCAAATCAAGATGTTCATTAGGAATGCTGATAGCTATATTAATGCTGGGCTCTCTGCTAAAGCCATTACCACATGGGAACGGCTTAAAGACATAGCTGTTGATCTTGAACTAGCACTTTAGAATAAAAGAATCAAGAAGCATGGGGAACCTGCCCATCAAGATGATAATTCAAGCTAAGTCACTAATGTCAACATGGTCAAGACTCACCATTTCTCTAAATTGGGCAAACCTTTATCTTAGTGCTTAAATAAGCTCATAAAAGAAGAAAAACTATAACCATTAATGCTAAGCCACTGATTGATCCTCTACCACCTAATCACAGATTTGATCTATACTATGCTTATCATCTAGTGATAGGCCATCTCATAGATAAGAGCACCATCTCCATCATGCCATTTAAGATCTCATCGACACTAAGCAAATACTTGATCCAGAAGTATAAAAGCTCTAATTCTCTTTTTCTTTTTAGTTTAGTTTAGTTGTAATCTTTTCAATTACTTTTCCTTTAATAAGATAATGAATTTATTTTCAGTCATTTGTATAAATACATTTTGACTTTATTCTAGAAAGGGGAAAATCCTATATCATATCAACATTTAAAGCTCACTATCAAAAAATGGATCAATGACCAATAGGCATCACTAGGAATCTTGCACATCCATAAATCATAATGCTTAAGTCATACATTATGATACACACTTTATAGAATTAATCCATATCTTAGATATAATCATTGAACAAGTCATACATTATGTCATAAGCCATATAATCCTTTAGAACCATGCATGAGCTTTATCCATGCATCAACCTTACTATTTTCCTTTAAATGTGCATTACTCATCTTTACCATAACCAAGCATATATGCATAGCTTCATGCATTTCCATAAAAGTAATATGCAAACTTCATCCATATCTATATGCATATAACGCTTAGGTATTACCATGCATCATATAGGTGTGACACTTATCCACATGTAGTCATATTATGCCTACGCACATTATGTCCACATCATATATTATTGTATAGGGACGACATTATTCTATGACTCCACTCATTCATGCAAACCACTTAGGCGTAGTCATACATTATTCATCCATACATGCATTATCATCCACCTAATATAGGTGTCACATGCATTCATTCATGGGAACCTTAACCATATCCACATGTATTTGCATGCATTTGGCATACTATACCTATGCATTACCATGTATCAATCATCATGCAAACTTTAGTCACTTGGTATCATATCATCTAGTATGCTCATTCATACATATTCACATGCATTTTTCGTACATAGCATCACAAATCCTACTAACTCTAAGGATCATTCTTCACTTAGGCTCTCTTTAGAAAAAGGCACACCCCCTTTTTACTTTTAACACCCTCTAAAATGGCAACTAGACCAAAAATTAATGGTGAAAATCAGCTTATGACTAGAGGCATGTTTAACAAAGCGATGTCAGTAATGGAATAAAGGATGATGGCACTTATAAAGGAAAATATTCAAAAGAGGTTTGGTCCTAGAGTCTAATAATAGGTCATTTTAGAGAACTTGGTGAGCATGAATTCAACCATGGGGGCAAAAAATGATAAGAACCAAGCTAAGGAAGATTACTCATAAATTTACCTAACTTAATAAGCCTTTGTCAATGATACTTAAGGAATTGAGAGAAGAAAACCTCTTTCAACCCTTGAAACTTAAACATCACTCCACAGCTTCCACCTAACCATTGCCATGACTTATATTATGTTTATCACCAAAAGATTGGCCACCTAACTGACAACTGTAAAGCCCTTCGTTGAGCCATCTGAGACATTATAGACTATAGTGCAATATGTTATCCTAAAAATCACCTATCACCAGACTTTATTGTCATCCCCTAAAAGTGAGGTTCCCTTTTAGTCTTCCACCTCATGGACCAATTATTAACCAACTGTAAGATCTTGCTAATTAAGGATATAGAAAGATCCAATAAAGATAAGATAGATTGCCCTTGTTTTTTTTTCTAAGTTGTTTCCTTTCATTTATGTTAGAATAATTAAAGTTTAATAAGACATCATTTTGGTTTTTCTTAAGCATCTTTGTATACCACAATCACTGCATAGCATGGTACTCTTGAAAGTGAGTAGAGATTTCAAAAAAAAAAAGAGAACAAAATATGATCAGCTTAGTCTAAATCTATTAAAAATAATTCATGATGGCTCACCACTGCTACACCCAATTTTGAAGCTCAAAACTTGATCTTTCCTTATAAAGCATGAGAAATATCCCTAAATATGAGATGTGGGATAAAAAGAAAATAATATGCTAGGGGAAATTAAACCTGAATGAATGCTTACTTTCTATCTTAAAAAAGTTTCAAATTCAATAGGCTCAAAAACTTAAAGCATCAAATTCATTATATCCAATCATTTTCTTTAAAACCTAAGAAAACTTAAAGCATCAAAATCATTCTATCCAATCATTTTCTTTAAAATCTAAGAACCATTCTGTATGACAAACATCTCATAATTCTTGCTTACCGAAAATCCAAAGGTTAAAAGTTCTAAGATGCCAAAACTTTAAAGCCTAAAAAAATAGAAAGATTTACCTTAAGCCTCAAACAATTGAGTATTCTCTTTTCAATTATGGTTACCCTTCATTTAAAAAGAAAGAGAGTTTTCTAATTCTCTCTAGGCCAATCAATCAAGAGAATGAGCCGAGGCAAAAGTTAGGGAAACTGAGAGAAAATAGTTAGCTAGAATATCTTCAGGATTAACTAATAACAAAGATATCATCAGTGCAATACTCAAGAGGTCAAAAGAATAAAATTCGAATCATAAAGATTCAAGATGCTAAAGGCATAAAGTTGGCACCCGCAGCAAGCCATTTATTGATCTAAAAAGCTCCATCTCCTATGGCAAGAGCTCCAAAACATATCGAGCAATCTTAAAAGGTGCAATTCTAGATCTAGTTTATCAAGCATAACATAATTACATTCTAAGCCTCAATCGAAGGTGGATAAGCTGAATTTTTTTTAAAAAAAAGAAAAAGCTCGTTAGGTTGAAATCTCATAAAGGGCAGCCTAGGCAAAAAATAGAGCATACCTTGATAGGTTGAAAACCTATAAAGGGCAATCTAGGTAATAATTAGAGGTTGAGAGAAAATATTTAGTTGGAAAATCTTTAGATCGGCTAATAACAAGAGTACCATGTTATGCAAACACATACAATTACATGCTTATTTATCATAATCATTCAATCTTCAGCCACACATGCTTACATGCCCTCCATGGCAAAATTGACATTTCACCCAAGCCTTTACCTCACCATTGTTCACCTTAACTTAACTTACTTCTCAACACTTTCCTAGCCTTTCCAATCACTATAACTTGACCTTATTCTTTAAGAGACATCTTATTCTTATTACTCCAACCTAGCCTACAACTTTACAACTTCACTCTCTTTCCTATGATAAGTCTAAAAGGAGAATGACCTCGATAACAAGACATGCATTATTTCATACATCTAGACACATAGTCACCCATGCATCCATATGGTTGAAAATATATTCACTCATACGTCTATTCTAAAAATAGACATTCATTTACCTATACATGCATATGCATTTATCATCCCTCAATCATAGGATTCATTCATTTATCCTAGAAAAAAGATGCATCCATTGTTCAACATATATTAGCTTTCACCATTCAAATATCATAATTCAACATGAATCTGCCTTTACCATTCATACATCATAAAAGATGATTCATTCATTCAATCATCTAGGAAAAAGTTATATTCATCATACAACTATCTTACATGCATTGACCATTCATTCAAATTCCTCATTCATTTAGAAAAAAATAAGCAAAAAACAAGTATCACTACATTCATTAGAAATGTATTATTCATGCATATACCTCACCACATTCCTTTATCTAGATAAGATTAAGAACTAACATGTGTATCATTCATTCATTCACTCAATCACCATATTCATTCACTAGAAATCATCTCACTCAATCACCTTTATGTTTTAACACTCATTCATCTAAGATAGGATAGAGTGCATTCATTCATTCTAGAGAATATTAGCTCACTTATCACCAAACACATTTATACATTTGTACATGTCTCAATTCATTCATCTAACATTAGTCACATTAAGCACATAACATATATATACATTTATTAAGTTTACAAGCATTAGTGCAAATATGCAAGCATCATCTAGCATAAGCATCTTATCCTAACATCAGCCATATGGTTCACATTGCTTAGAATCACAAAACATACATATCATCAAGGATTGAGTTACATTCATTCATGTATCACAAGAAAAGATCCATTCATCTAAAGAACTAAGCAAAAATTTACCCATGCAAGGCACTACATTCATATAAGTCCATATTAATTCACATGTGCACATATCTTGGTCACATAGGTCATGCACACTCTCATGCATTAGCCACATGCCTAAATACATTTAAGCCTCTAACTCATACATCAATCATGCACTTACATCACACATAACACGTGTGCACATGATGTCACACTCATACTTGCATGATATTAATGTCCTTAACACTAGATATGGTTCAAACTATTGCTTCAAAACCTATCGCTAGATTTGGTACAATTAACTCATTCAGACTTTTCACCAAATTTGATTCGATAAACTCTTGTAGACTCATCACTAGATACAATTTGGCCAACTTTTTCAGACTCATCAATAGATTCAATTCAGGCAATTCAGACTTATCACCATATTCATTTTAGTAAACTCATTTAAACTCATCACCAAATTCGATTCGGTCAACTTTTCAAACTTATCACCAGATTTGATTCGATCCATCTGCAACTTACAAACTTGAAGGCAAATAAGTACCCATATTTGTTGTAGTTTTCTTTAGCTTTAACAAATTGAAATTCTTTTAAAGACAAATAGGCATCCGTATTCAGTGTAGTTTATCTTGCCCTTAAAGGCAAATAGGCACTAGCATTCGGTGCAGTTTTCTTTAACTTTCACAAATTGAAATTCTTTTAAAGGCAAATAGGCACCCGTATTCAATGCAGTTTTCTTTAGCTTCCACAAATTGAAATTCCTTTAAAGGTAAATAGGCACTATAACATATATACATTGAGGTTATGTGAATAGTGCAACTAGGTCCAAGAAGTGTGCCCGGGGTGCTAGGTCACTTGCATGAGAACCAAGGCAGTGACACTAGTTATGAAACTTCGACAGGCTTTAAATTAATGCAAAAGGCAAAATTTAAAGATTTAGTAGAACCTATAATTCATTTCAAGTTGTAAACTAGTGATCTATGGGTTAAATTGAGTCAAGCTAGGAATGACCCGAGATGTGCCCGAACGGACTCAAAAATATCATACCCTGAAGCTAAAAAATTCCATTGAGTTCATTGGTAAAAGAATTTTTAAATTCTGAGGTCGTTTGTAAATTCTCATAATTTTCAAGGTTGGCATATAAATTGAGGCAGATTGAAAACTACCCTATTTATGAAATTTGTAATGCTTATGTTTCGAGGCTTCATGAATAGTGCCACTGGGTTCGAGAAGTGTGCCTGGGGTGTTAGGTCACTTTCACATAAAATCGAAGCAGTGACACTAGTAATGAAACTTTAAAGGGCTTTAATTTGATGAAAAAGGTAAATTTTAAAAATTTAGCATAACCAATAATTCATTTCACACTATGAGCTATTGATTAGTGCAATAAAAATTTTACAGGGTGGGATTAACCCAAGATGTACTCAGACAGACTAGAAAATAGTGGATCCTGAAGCTTAAAAATTCCACTGAGTCCACTGGTGAAAGAATTTTTGGATTCTAAAGGCTGTTTGCAAATTCTCATAATTTTTTAGATTGGCATGCAAATTGAGATAGTCTAAAAATTGCCTTTCAATAGAATTTTTCTACAAAAATTTACAAGCAGGTAGAGGGATTAAAATATGAATATTAAAATAAACGATGTAATTTTTTTTGGTCCGTGTGAATTTTGGTGAATTTTTGAAACTTTTTAAAAAATTGAGACGTGTCAGGATGGATTAGGTGGCAGTGGACCCCACTCATACACAATCCAGCTAGACTAGAAGCCATGCCAAGTGTCCAAGTGCTTAGACAAGTAGCAAAAATTCTTTAAAATAAAAAGAAGAAAAAAAATTGCTCTTTACTGCCTAGGAAAATTTTAGACGCCTTTTTTTCTTCAATTGGCCATATCTCCTACATTTCTCACCCATAATTTATGATTCAAGTTGCTAAATTCAAGTTAGCCTATTGGTGAACTATGGGAAAAAGAATTAGAGGGAAAGGAGCTCTCAATTGGGAGAAAGAACTCTCTAAAGTTTTGTGGTTTAGACTACCAAGAAAAACTAAAATGCCATCCCCCAATTTCTCTAGCCATATCTACCTCATCCCTTAACCAAAATGTGTCATTCTTCTTTCAAAATTTTCTTTGGGATGTTAAGAGACTAGGGGAAAGATAATTTCAATAAAAAGGGCTCTTAATAGGGAGAAATAAATTCCTAAAATTTACTAATTAGAACAATCCCAAATAGGGACCTTTAGGTGAGTTCTAAGGCATATCTTCATCTTTCCTTGGAATTTTTGGATGTAAATTGATGCTAAACCATACCTAACATATATGTGTGTATGCTTGTGAGGTAATTAGGGCATTAGAAGGTCAAAAAGGGGGTTGTAAAAGAAGAAAGAAGTCACCATAGTGGCTAGGTAGCAAGCCAGCTTGTGGAATTTTAGTGTTCTTTTAGTTGGTAAGTGAATTTAAAGCCTTTTCTTCATGCCATGAGGCCTTTTTAGTGTTGAAAAATACTTTAGGGTAGCTTGAATGTGTAATTCATGGGTATAAATCTCAATTTAAATGTTGAATATTGATAATTTAATGGATTGTGTGTGAATTACACGAGGAACTATAAAATCGAGGGCTAGTTGCTCACTAGCCTTAGCTTGTTTTAATGGATAGAGTAGTGGCATGATGTTTAGAAAGGGGTTTAAGGCATAATTGACATGTTCTAAGGTGAATTAATTTATGTATGGTTAGGAAATGCAATGGCAAGCCTAGTTCTTGTGAGTACCCAAGAGGTTTGAAGGAAAATATGGCATGTGCTAGGTGTAATCCCTTAGAATTGGCCTTAGAATGCCTATGTATGTGTTTATGTGTACTAGAGCCATGTAAAAGTGCATGAATATGAGTGAAAATGTGGAATAAAGTATAGCTATGGTGTGTGGTATGGTGTACTCAAGAGCCTTACCATGACTATAGAAAGTAAAATGTTTGCTTCTTGGCTTGTTATGGATTATAAACCTATGACATGTTATATACTTGAAATTGTGTGGATTTGGGACACTTAATGTGGCATGATTATACTGTACATAAACCTTGATAAAGGACCTTTGAATGAATAAACATTGTCAAGCTAGAACTTGAAGCAATGACTAGAACAATTAGCCTAAAATATGACTTGAATGATAACTTTATAATAAACCTTAACTTATGAATTATAACCCTAAACTTGGACTTGGAATGAAATGGTCTTGGCACCTATGTTTTGGCCTTTAAATGTGGCCTAGACTTAGATTGGCTTAGGGCTTATGACATAGAGATTACACTGGTGAAAATTTCATTGAAATTAGGCTCAAATTATGTGGCATGAATTTAATTAATGTACATCTTAACATGGCATGAAATGTAAGAAAGAAATGGCATAAAAGAGTATTTGAAAATGAACTCAAACTTCACTATAAAAGGGATGAAAAGTGACATAAAAATTTTCCTTTAAGGGCTATGGCTTGTGTGTACATAATGTGTCAATAATTTGTGCTTATTAGGGATATGACATGTAATTATGTATAGTGGCTTTATGCCTATGATTTGGCCTAGAAATGTATTGGCTTCAAGCTTATGAATATGAGAAATAATATGTTGAAAATTGTACTAAAATTGGACATAGAATGGTCTCAAAATTGAACCTTAAAATTATTGCCGAAATGACTCGTAACTGTCCAGTTGACCTCTACCTGAATGAAAAATGTCACTTGACAAGAAATATGGAATTTATGAAAAATAATTACATGATAATTTGAAACACATTAAATCATGAAATTGGACATTATTAGAATCAAAATTATGTTTTAGGATTCTTCTCGGTAGAGCCAAAAAGTGGCTATAACAGACTGAGATAAAAATGAACTGTGTGATTAAATTTATAACTAACTGTTATTCAACCTTAAACATTATAAGAACACTATTGATCAACAACTGGACTTAAAATAAGCTACTTAGTCCATTAGTTAGACACCTATTGGATGGGTTGATAGGCCAACTTAGGATTTTATTAGCTGCTAGTTGTCTGATGTTCAGGCAATGAGATTTATTATGGCTGGGGAGGCCTAAGGGCTGATCTCTATTATGCTATATATCTAGATGATTAATTATGGCTAGGGAGGGCTATAAGCTGATCTTTATTATGTCACATAGATGTTGAGATTTTATTTGTGGTTGGGGAGGCCAATGGGCTAATCTTTATTATGTCGCACAGATTGAAGTTATTTATTTATGGCTGGGAAGGCCAATAGGCTAATCTCCATTATGTCACATAGATTGATGTTATTTATTCATGGTTGATGAGGCCAATGGGCTTATCTCTATTATGTCACATAGTTTGATATTATTTATTTATGGCTAGAGAGGTTACAAGCTAATCTTTATGA
>CANXYI011989968.1:0-15159 GCA_948208565.1 Hura crepitans
AAGGTAAGTGAAAGGTGTGTGGTGTCCATTCACCTATCTAATAAGGCCCTCAAATCCTATAAGTTTCAACAAAAGTCTCCACCCATGAGATGGTCTAAGAATGTTTGAAAGCCAGTTGCCTGGACCCTATTCTTTACTGATACTGACATAGAGGAGTACCATTGCTGGGGTCCAGATAGAGTGCCCCCACATTTAAGATGCATCTATAAAAGAAAAAGAAGTAATAGTCAAAAAAAGTCTGAACAAACTAATATTTTGGAAATAGGTCCTCATAGACCAAGAAAAGTAAATAAGCTTAGTTTGCATAGACTACACTCACAGACACACAAAAGTCCACACAGACTACAGTCGTAAGTAAAAGTAAGTCTGCACAAACATAACATAGCCATCTACAGGTCTGCATGGACTTTATAAAATAGATCATACAGAATAATCACATAACAAGTTCTAGAATGGAATTAAAGACTAGGTCTGCATGGACCAACCGCCCTAGTGAACTAGGTCTGCACGGACTAACCATGCCTTAGCCAACTTAGTTCGCACGGATTTATCGAACCAGGAAATTTTCACAATGCAAAAATGAAGGAAAACTTTATTAAAATAGAAAGGGGACACACAGAGGATGGAAAACACACCTAAGGGTAGACCTCTGAACAGGCGTGGTGCACTAAGTCCACCAAAATGGGGATCGGGTCACCAAACACAATCCCATTCATAGGAGCAGCATTTTAAGGCTAATTGATGGTAATAAATGATATAAAATTGATTAGAGTCAGCATAGAAATGTCCTCTAATGAAGGAGGAAAGGGGAAAGTCCTTGACCCTGGTAGAAGAAGGATGATGGTTAGAGTTCCTTCACTACCATTGGAAGATGATGAACGAGAAGTGCTAGCAACGTTAGAAGCCATTAGAAAGTCACCTGTTAGAGAGAAAAATAACAAAGAAAAGAAAAAGAAAAGGATACAAATGAGAAATGAGGGGGAAAAGAGATGGTTATAATTCTATCGTGATAAGTTCACATGGACTTTTGTGTTATTAGTCCACATGGACATTTTCCTAATAAAGTTTGTATGGACCTTCTTTTACCTTGTTCGTGAAAATCAGTCCCAAAATTAGTTTGCATGGACTTTCTTTATGATTAGTCTACATAGACTAAGACCAATAATGTCTATATGGACTTTTGACTACCAAATCCAAAAAAAATAAAAAGAAAAAGGGGAATACCCCTTAAAGGCCAAACTCACTCCGCAATAATTTTTTTCACAATCTAACTAATATTTCATTTTTTTGTAGGATCAACTCAAAGTTCCATCTATAATTTTTGATCAACCCCGAGGTCAATCCATTATTTTTGAATCAACCCTAAGTTCAATTCACTAATTTTAGGTCAACTCCAAGTTTAATCCATCATTTCATGTTCAGCCTCGTAAGCCAATCCATCATTTCGAGTTCAGCCTCAAAGCTAATCCATCCTTTTAATTTTAGCCTCGTAAGCCAATCCATTAATTAGGGTTCATGCCTCATAAGCTAATCTACATTCAATATTAAAGTCTATATCAAAGCCCACTCAGTAATAGTATGAGTAGAAGAAATTGACAGGTACGTATCCCTAACTCAAATACTTTGATATGTACTATTGATACATAACACACACCAAAGTGGGGGCAACTATAGACAGCTCACCCATGACCTGTGATGATAGCCAGAGAAAAACTCTCAAGCATAGCATAAAGCCATCAAGAGGTAGGTTTGCAAGGACCTACTAAACCATGTCTGCATAGATGAACTATGTGAACAGGCTATGATCTTGCCCACGAAGCCCACAGACTAGCATACCAAAAAGCTTTATCTATGTGGACTAGAATGGACAAGTCCATGCAGACCTACTGATGGAAAAAGCACTCCGGAGGCAGAATTTTACTAATTCAGTCCAAAGGCTAAAATCCCACAAGGATTAGGACTTCTTCGTAGACAAAAATAGGAAAACCTAAAGAGTCTAAGTATATATACTTCTCTAGATCAATAGAGAAGGAAGAGACCAAAAAATTACAATATGAAAAATACATTCAATGATAAAAAATATCTAAAAAATTGTGAGAACTTGATCCAAAGACAATTCGAGTTATCATCATTCAAAGCTTAAGACCTTTGTGCTATTATTTATAGAGGCTTATTGTTCAGGTAATATATGAGGTCCATGGTATATTTCTTGATGTTTTATAGGCCTATAAACTCTAAAATTGATACTCAAGTGAGGTAATACTTTGTTATCCCTACTTTCATTCATTATGAATAGGTCATTATAGCAATATGTAGGATGTAGAATTGATCTTTACAACCAATGTTAAGTATGTGGGGTTGTTGTAATAATCATCACACAAATCTGATCATATGTATGGTTAGGTTTGCACGGAATTAGTTCCTTTAGGTACAAGCATGATAAGTTAGTCCCACGAACTTATTTCCCTCATGTGAATATGAAAAATTGGTCCACACAAACCTATATCCAGTGAATGTGATTATGTACTTTAAGCATCTTGTTTTACATTAATTGATAAACGTGAATCATTCTATTTATGTGCTGATGTTGTTTGTGAAGGCATGTATATATGTGCAAAGGATAGATAGATAGTCTACATGGACTCCCTGTCATAAGGGCTTTAGTTCGCATGAACCTATATATGATGAATTGTATGATAGCTCTTTGAAATATGCTCTGTTTGTACAATTAATTGTTCTAGATCCATATGTTTCCAATATGTTCATATTTTGTTTGTTAGACATTAATGTTTATATAACCTTGATTTAACTTTGTTTGACTTCATTGTCATGTGAGTTATTGATTGGATTTGCTTGCTAGATCAAAATTGGGATGGACATAACTTACCCTTGGAGATGGTCCGCACAGACTAAGATGAGACCTCCAGAATGTCTACACGAACCAGACAATATAGAAGCAGGAACATTGTAGTGCTGTGATTTGTTTCCTTTGATTATGCACTTATTATATATTTTAGCTTATTTTAGTGTTGTAATAACTAGTAAATAACTTATTTTACATGCTAAGACCTAACCTTCACATCAAACAATTTTATATATAATTGATTGGTTTTTTTTTAATAAAATGGATTTGTATTTTCTTAATCAAAAGTCACAACAATAAGATGTACTTTTGAAGGCCAATCTCCTAGAGATGGGAGTTTGGCAACTACCGCCAATTCCTATGGGATTATGGGTAGTTGTCAGGTTAATTAACAATTAATTAATGACCCATTTTCTGGATGTATATATATGTTGTATTTGTAAATATTGCAATTTACTTCTTTTGTTTGCAAAAGTGATATGATTTAATTAAAGAATGGTGTATGCTTTAATTAATAAGGGACTCATAAATGTTACAATATACATGGACAACATATTATAAAGGCATAAATAAGATGTAAAATTCTGAACCTTTCTAGTATAGCAGATCAGAGGTCCTAGTGTAGAGGCCAGGTGGTGACTCCACTAACCACTCTCGTCCCTAGTAAAAATATCATAATCTCTATAGTTTCACTTGTAATAGCCTTATATTTTAAGGTCAATCTATAGTATAGTTACCACTAACTCTACTTTAAAAATCATCTCTTAGGCATAATTCCTCTCAACATGTTAAATAGTATTCATAAAAGATAGGGTGACTAAATCATGCATAAACAACCTTTTTACATATGCAATTCATATACCTAATCACTTTAATTGCCTATAATGCACTATTCACCTTATATGAATGAATTAAAAAAATTAAATCATAGTCTTGATACTATTTCACACATATAAATTGTGTAGCTTAACTCTATTATATGCATACCTTAACTATTTTAAGAAATGCAACTTTCATCAACATAAAAAGAGGTCACAATCACTTCCCTAAGCATATGCTACTCAACGTACATGCAACCTTATCATATGCATTTACATAACTTTAAGGCAATATATTGCAACATCCTAAAAGAGAGATTTTATACCATGGGTGCAAACCTAAAACTATTTTAAAGTTGCATTAGGACTAACCTTTCCAAAAAACAAAAGAAAAATAGGGATACATATACAAAAATAACCCCTTTCATTCATGTTTGAATGCATAGTCATCCCTACTAATTTCCCTTCTCTCTTTCATGTTTAGCTCTTTTCTCTTTTTATACGTGTAAGCACAAATCCTATTACCCATTGTATAGATATGTTAACATTAATAATACAATTAACATAACTCTAACTTGCCTTTAAACTTCACATAATCCTGGACCGTACCAACCTCGCCAACATTCAACCCACCATAACCATCCTTATGTTCTGCCTGTATACACTGCCACTAGTGACTAACAATGTTGCTTATCCTACAACAAAGTTTACAACTAGTCCTTACCTTATAACACCTTATTCCTTTCTCCTCTTAACCACTTAGGCCATACATAGCATCTCATTCACTCTACTGTGTAAGAGCAATCAACTCAATTGTCCTTTCTACTTCAATTCGATAAATTGTTCTCCCACACAAGCCACACATATTCACTCAAATCGTATGCTTCCAAGGTACATGCACATTTGGCCTGACTTAACACCATTATTATACTCTTAAACCATAACTAATCAGTAAAACCCTTATATACTCCTTAAATGCAGTGCTATCACTTATGTTATGTTAAAACAACAAAGAACATTAACCTTTGTTCATTACTTAGCATCATATATCCACCATAAAATTCATACATGCTCAAATAATTCTTAACTCATTTTTTAATCAATCTCTTTACTAACTAGCAGTACACAATTGACTCAAATAGGAAAAATAGAACTGAATCAATTAATACCATTTCTCCTTAACATCTTTTTCCCACTACAATATTTGTAATGTTACTCCACCATGTCTTCTCCCTCTAACTTAGCCCTTATTTGCTTTTACTACCTCTTTACCAGCACTGCATAAAGATGAAAGGGATTTAACTTATTAAATCTTACAAACTAGACTAAATTTTTATCACCTATGTTATTTTCATAGTTGGGTTCTCAATTCTCCCATTTCTTGATTTCATTCAACCTTCTCTTTTAAGTTTTACTACCTTCAAAAGCTCACTATAGTGACTGACACAGTAGTCTTGTACCAGCAATACACCTTTTGAATGAATAGATTTTCTTTAAAGATATGTGTACTCCTATATATGTACAAAATACAGTCTTCACTCTCTCTATTTAAAATATCTTGTTACATGCACATTAATAGTTATTACCTTTAGTAGACTCATGCCCTTATCTAACTAACAATGGTGCCTACTGTTGTAGCCTATCCAATAACCACATCCCTTGAACTCACTGAACAGTCAGCTATAATTGCTAAAATATATCGATTAAGCCATCAATAACTAAATTTAATTTTTGAATTCCTCTAGACATTCTAGTTTTAAATACTTAACTAGCCACACATGTATAACTTAAAGAAATCCCCTTTACAACATATCATTTCCCTAATTCTTTCATGCAAACAAGACTCACCTCATATGTAAGCTATTTCAAAAGAAAGATTCTTGATAATGTACTTGTAATTGGCAATTAAATCCACATCGAATGTCCCCTCTTCAGTTCATGTAATCATCTACTAAAAAATGGAAGCAACTAAATAGCTCCAATCCATGGCATAATGACTCTAAACTTAGTAGTTGCCTTTCTTCCCCCTAATGCTATCCTCTATTAGAGAATTAGTGCCTTTTTCACTTTTCATCCATTGGCAAAATAGCAATGGTAGTGACACCCTCTACTGCTATGCCACTACGAGTTTCTAGCAGACTCAAACTTAACATGATCTCTATTGCCATGTGTTGCATTGAATCCTACTGTGACTCACTGATCATCAGCTCAACAGCTTTATTTAACCCCTTTTTCTACAATACCGTTGTTGCTGCTCCTTGGCTTTAGTGGTTTCTTTACTATTCTTATGTGTCTTACTACTCTCTACTTCCTATATTTTTTATATTTGTTTCCTCTTTTTCTTCTTTTATTTTCTTTTTTTCTTTTTCCTTTATTTCACTCCACCAAATACTAAGACAAAAACATTATAATATTTTAATCAAGTAATAATTATTTCACACCTCTAACTTTTAAATTTTCTTAAAATCATAGTCTAAAACAGTTATCTTCTTTTAATCCTTCCTTAATTTATTTCTTACAATTATATCCGATACCTTTCTATCTACTTCACCCACACATACTTTATTTAACTTTTAAATATCACATCCTTAATTACATTAGCCATTATACCATTTAAATAAATCAGTAAATCTTTTAATAGAAATTTGTTTAATCTTAATTTGATCAAATAGACCTCTTAAATAATCATAGCTCTATTCAAGTGTTACATGACTTAAGTATTAAGACATTGCTTCCTATTAGTACTATGTCATCTACATACAATGAAAGGAAAATGACTGCACTCTTACTAACCTTCTTATAAACGCATGGTTCATCTATGTTTTGTGAGAAACTAAACTCTTTTATTGTCTCATCAAAATGGGTGTTCTAGCTCTTAAATACTTTCCTCAATCCCTATATGGATCTCTAAAGCTTGTACACATGATTACCATCTATAGATATGAAACCTTCTTATTATGTTATATACACCTTCTCTAACAATTTTTCAAACTAAAGTTGTCTTCACATCTATTTGCCAAATCTCATAATCATAATAAATAGCTATAGCAAGCAAAATTTGATTGGATGTTACCATATCAACTGGAGAAAAGGTTTTATGAAAGTCAATTCCTAACAATTAATGATAGCCTTTTGCTACCAATCATGCCATATAGATAATCACATTTTCTTTCATGTCGGACTTCTTTTTAAAGACTTATTTACACCTAATGGGTTGTATCCCTTCAGGCGGATGACCTAAGGTCCATACTTGGTTATTATACAAGGAATGCATTTTGAATTTCATGGCATTGAGCCATAATTTTGATTCAATGCTTTTTAGAACCTTCTTGTAGCTTATAGGGTATTAGTACTCTATTACAGTCACTTTTTTATCCTGATCCATAAGAAATCAATATCTCTTTAAAGTAGTTTAGACCTTAATAGATCATCTAGGAACTTGTGTTGTAACACCTCTTACTCGATTGTACCTTAGAACCAAAATAAGGAGATACTACTACACTTATGCAGACTCCTAAAAAACCTAGACTAGAAGATTTTGTTATACTTATTAAGCTTATCATTATAGGTCTCTATGCTAAAAAAATAAGTGGCATAACAGCTGCCTAGGCACTAGCTAAAAAAATGCGAACCTGTGAGGGAAAACTTCAATATCAACATAAACTTCAATTGCCAACATACATACATAAACTTCACTTAGATCCCTCTTTTCCCTTTGGGGCATTATGTATCAAGATCAAGCATGCAACAATACATATCACATAATCAAGACATAAAGTCTGTCACCATTTATGACATGTAACACCCTTGTATAACTCAAGAAGAGTCAAGCATAGTCTGCTACAAATAATGTATCCTAGCTTAGGTTAGACTTTTAGGAGTTATTTTCTTAGTCATTATAATTTAAACATGAAACTCTTGTTAATTAAAAACCTTTCTCTAATCTTTGTGTAACAACATTATGGGATTAAAAAATATTTCTAAACTTTCTTTTGGGAATATTCTTATATAAAAAATAGGCACTAAAATTAACTTTTTAAAAAGGCATGAAATTTACAATTATAGAAAATCTAGTAGAACAATGGCTATCCCATTTAAAATCTAAAAATTTTTTAGCAAAAGGAAACACTTCTCGTAATGCTTGAAAATCCTCGTATTATGAATAGTGACACCCAAGGTCGTGAGTAGTGACTTCTAAGATATGATCAAGATTTTTTTACTAACCAAAAGATTTTACTATAAGTAGGTTATGGGTAAAATTTAGTGTGAAAATAAGGATGTTTAGAAGTCTGAGTGATAACAATTAAGGTCGAGAATAGTAAATCCTAAAGTCCTGATTAGTGACTTTAGGTATTGGAATAGGGTTTGTAACCCTACTGATCAAGAGTTTATGAGATGAACAATCTATGCTTATAGTATGGTGAAAAAATTAGAACATTCAAATGGAAATCGAATGATAATGAGTATATGCATGAATAGTACCACCCGAGGGTGAATAGTACCTCCTAAAACCCAATACATACTAATGTTACAAAATAATAGCATTAATTATAAGATAATTTTAGGTGAATTTTGGAAAGGAAATAACATTACTAAGGAGGTTAAAAATAAAAGTTAAGTTTTTACGGTAGTGTATTATGAATAGTAACATAGTTAAAGTTGAGCCGTAAAATATTTTTAAATGTGCTAGATGGACCCAAAAATGCCACATCTTATGGCTCAAATATTTTACAGAATACAATGGCATGGATATTGGAATTTTTAAATATTGGAAAGTATTTATTAAAAATCATGTAAAGATAAATGTAGCAATTTTAATCAGATCTTCTTGATTTTAGAGCATGAATTTTTCACCTTTAGACATTAATACAAGTGATTTATTAGACCTTAAAAATATGATAATTGGTGGATTATTGAAGAGAAATCATTTTTAATGGATTAAAAAGAGGATTTTTAGGCTAAATAAATGTTGACCTTTAGATTTTAAGTGAGAAATTCCTAGTCCTTAATCTAAAGGGTATATAAAGCCTATTGTGAGGCTTGGATCAACCAACACTAGCCCCTCCCTCCTCATCTTCCTCCTTGAGCTGAAACTTCTCTTCTACTCCTCTACCATTTCTTCTTTTTCTTCCTTTAATCTAAGGCCATAAACACCTATTCAAACCCTCTAAAGCTTTATTATACCATAAATGGCAAGAAAATCAAGAAAGGATTGAAGAAATTTGTGATTGGAGAGAGATAAATAATAACCCTTTTCAAGATAAATGTTTCTTTTTATATTTTGATATTTTTTTAAGATACCTTGAGGTCCATATAAAAGTTTTCCAAGGTTAATTTAAGTCTTAAAATCATTAGGAATTTATTATGAATTTTTTATTGTGTTTATATTGTATATATGTAAAGAAAATAAAGTGTTTGATGGATTGGTGCAAAGAGGTAGCTTGAAGAGTCTTAATTAGTGTAATTGGACACCAAAATTGTAAGTGTAATCAATCTAATATATGTATGTTTATGAAACTTAAGTTTAACGTGTGTATGTCTAATGATATAATTTGTGTTAGTGTATGTAATTAAGAAATTAATAATGATTTTTGTTTGTAATAAATGTGAATTGAATCTGTATGACATGAAATGGATAATGAAATGTGCTTAACATGTTATGGCCGAATGGTGGGGTTATGAACATAAGGTTACATATGTGTGTATAAAGGTGAATTTTGATCATATTTAGTGTAATGAGATGTCGAATGTGTGTATGTTGATATTGGAATGGAGAAAGTGATTCTCTTAGTGTGTGTGTGTGTGATGATGTTTGGCTGAAAGTTCTAAAGAGTGTATGTGATTAAGTATGGCATGTAAGTGATTATATAGCTTATGTGAATGGTGAATCATGCATGTTAATAGGTGTGTTTATTTAGTAAATTATAAAAGAAGAATATGGCTTTAATGTGTTAAGATGGCCAAATGGTTTTAATAGGCAAAATGGCCTTAGTGAATTAAAATGATGACTTTATATGGTCTTTCATTAAGATTTATTAGGTTAGGAGATTAATATGCTTGAAAAAGGTTATAAGAATAATGCAATTAGAGTGTATATGAACATGAAAATATATGTGCATAGTTATGCTAATGTTTTAAACAATATGTAAAATTAAGGGTTAATGATGTATGTGATTAATATATGATTATGACATGATATGTTATAAAATAATATGGAAAATATAAGGAATTATAGAATGTTATAAGAAGTAAATCTCATTTCTTGTAAGTTAAATATGATAAGCTAAAAAAAACATATGACTATAGAAGGATTAAAATGTATTAACATGTTAAATAATGTAAACTTGTGTTAGTTAGTGTTATGTTAATATGAAAGTGTTTATAAATATTTTAGTATGATGAAAATGTGAGGTTGAGGTAGACACCTTGTGTTGGGCAAAGCATACATAGTGTCTAAGTAGTGATTATGATGAGGATAATTAAAAGGTTATGTGATAAGTGATAAATAAAGTGTGTTTAATTGGTTAATTTGATAATTTTCTCATGAGTTTAGGTATATATAAATTTAATGGCACCTTAATGGTATAAAGAGCATGTAATGTATGTTTAATGTTCTAATTGGTTATGTAGTGTAAAACATAAGTAATAAAAGTTATGGCATGGAAAAATTAGTATTACTATGGAATGAATAGTGTTTGTGTCTTTATGGGCCAAAATTTTCCTCACTTAAAGGGAAGGTTAAAATGTTTAAAGTATGACAAAGTATTATATTATGATATTATTATGATGATAATGTGCTATGTGAGAAAATTGAAAGGAAATAAAAATATTAATACTTTATATGGTTGAGTGAAAACTATGTATGCCATTATGGGATATGATGATATGTGATGTGATAATGATGATATATGATTAAGATTGATGATCATGATTATGTATGATGAAATTGATGTGGTTATATGATGAAAACCATGGTTTTCATAAAAAGAATGTTATCTAGTATAATATAATAAGCAAGATAAATAAATGGCCTAAGTGACACCCCTTATATGTTCTGATCACATTACCTGAATTAGAAGCATCGCAAAAAATGATATCTGAACTTACTTTATTAAAAACCTATATAAATTAAAATGTTTATAAAATATTTGATTATATATGAACTTTTGAAATCTTTCTTTAATGAAAAATTTCCTTTTGAATTCTAAATAGTTTTAGGAATCCTTATGTAAAAATCCAACAATATAACTACTTTACCGAGACACTATCCTAAAATAAATAGTACCTATAAGTTTAAAAACACTTCTATAACTCATTCTAAATAATTTTCCAACATTAAGATCCTTCTAATCCACCTAAACATCTCAACACAACATTTTCCATAAATATGCATCTAAAAACATAAGCATAATGAAATCTAATATCTATAGTTTAGATGTACATTACAAAAGTAAAGTTATTCCGTTAAAGTTTACAAAGCATTACAAAATACTAGTTTAGGCCTAAATCCCCTTTGTACAACATATGAGTGCACTACAATCATGACAACCCATAATTTACACAAAAGAAATCAAAAATACCAAAAGTAGAGTTATATCTTGATTTACATAGCTACTTAAGGCTTCAGCTTTTATCGGTGTTCTTTAACCTACACACGACAAAAATAATGATGCACTAAGCATAAAGCTTAGTGGTGTATTCAATATAGCATACATCCATACACATTTAAGCATTCATTTATGATAAACAACATACATTAATCTATACAACACATATCATGTAATTAACAAATCAAAAGGATACATGCATGTTTATAATATCTGATGTATCATTGAAGTCATGAGAATGACATTTAACTATCATACTAGCAACAGTCCTACTTGCATGTTGTGACATACACATAATTTAAAATCTCATTTAAGTGTGTTTTATATCTAATATTATGTTACAATTTAATTTAATCCCATTTGTCCATATATAAGAGACATTTACACTTAACTAGATAACGGGACTTAGTGACCACAAAGGTCTTAAACAATAACCATGAAGGGTTAAACAATGACCCATAGGACTCAACTCAATCATATTGCCTAAAGGTAAAAATAGTAGCCCATTAACCTCAACACATTAACCTATAGACTAATAGCACTAAAGTGCCTAACATATTAACTTATAGGTTAGTAGCAATGAAGTGTCTTACACATTGACTCGTAGGTCAATAGCATTGAAGTGCCCTACTCAGCTATTAAACTATCCAAGCTAGGTTGTCTACATATATGGGCTATCACCTTGTACTTTTTAGTTTCACCATTTTAAAGTAGCTTACGTAAGTTTTATTAAGTATATGGTCCTGAAGGGAAAATATTATGTTAGGATAGTTTCATAATGGTTATTATGCATGTCTCATTAATATTATCATCATAATATCATTTTTAATTCACTTATTATGCCTTATAGCCATAATCATATGCCAAAAGATTATTTCTATGATTTAAACTCCATACTTATCATATCATGCCAAGGTCTCATAATCAACATAATCATCCACTATAATGCCTGCAAATCTCAGTTTCATAAATAGTACCTCTAAGGTATGAATAGTGTCTCCTAGGACACTAGGGCACCTTATAATGGCCAAAAGGGGAAGTACTAGTCATAAAACTTTGACGGGCCATAAAATGATGAAAATGAAAGAATTAAAACTTTTAGCAAAACCAAGATATCACTTTAAGGCAAAAACTAGTGAATAGTGACCTTAGTTGACATTATACTAAGAATGATCCAAGATATGCCTAGATGGACCTGAAATTAGCATATCTTTCCAATGAGTCCATTAGTGAAGGAATTTTAATTTCTATGGTTACTTGATATTTATTTAGAATTTCTTAACTATGCAAGTGAATAGTAAACTTAGTAGCCTTTAGAGTTTTAACCTGAGATTTTACGGAGCCTTTAATAGGAACTATTAAGAATTTTTTGCACTGAAACCATGATTTTTAAATGTCTTGAGAAATTATTTTGAATTTCTAAAGTTTAAAAGAAAATCAGATTGAAACAATACATGTTTAATATAAAATCCTTAGCACATATGGGGGGTGTCACATGTGCCAAAGTGTCCATCTTCCTCCTCTCACCCCTAAAATCTAACGCCACCTCTATATTCTCTCTCCTCTATTTTTTCTTCATTTCTCCCATAATTCTAGCCCAATTCCCCTAAACGTTATATGTTTCATTGCCTTCACAATCTTTAAAAGCTATTCTAACTAACAAAAATAAAAAATAGAGGCTAGAAAGTGAGATATACACATTTGGTGAATAGTGCTAACGAGATTATGAGAAGCCTATATGTGTGATTAGTGTGTGAGAAATACATATGCATGTGTATGCTTGAGGTATGGCTAACTGGTGTACATGAAGGGAATGCGAGTGTGCAAGTTTGTTCAGTGAGACTTAGTGATGTAAATAGGATAAACTATAAGCATGGAAAATGGTTATAAGGTGAAGTTTATAAAGGAAATAATGGTTGGTAATAATGGTTGACATGGCCTAAATTATGGTAATGTGTACTAGTATGCTCACGTATGTGAAAGTGATGACTAATGATAATGAGAGTAAGGCATGAAGTGACTAAATGCATAAAAGCAAATTGGTGAAGCAATGGAAGTAAATAAGATATTGAGTAATTGACTTTGGTAAGGTTGGTAATGGTAATAGTAATGGGAATTGATGCAATTATTTTGGGTTGTATGAGAATAATGGTTTAAGAATTAAGGCCATAGGAATGACTAAACAAATGGTAAAATGATGGTGACAATGTATCGTAATGGTTGATTACATAACCATGAAAATGTGCTCGTAAATACGATGAGTATAAGCAATGTTATGATTAGAGATTAACCTATAATTGTGCAAGTAAACTTGTAATTGGACTTGGGCCATATCAGTTAGACACCGACTGGATGGGTTGACTGATCAATTAGGGAATTAGTAGCCACTAGGGGTTTTAGTCCTTCTGGGCCATTGCCTATGTACTTGTGATGGCGAGTGCAACCGCCAAGGTTCTAGTAGAGAGCCCTACACACTCGGGTATTAGGAGGTCTGTATAGGCTGATCCTTACTTACCCACACTTGATGTGGATTTGAGAGGTTTTGTAAGGTTAGTCCTTGCTATTCACCTATAATGATTTGATGATTAGGATTTAGGAGGTCCCACTAGGCTGATTACTATCCCTACTATTGGGAGGTCCACTAAGACTGATCCTTACCACTTTGATTTGGGAGGTTCTTATGAATTGATACCTATTATCGAATAGAGTTAGGTAGGTACAGCTACCAAGGTAAAAAATGTCGGCCACTACACAATCTGGATCCCACTATCCAGTGTTTGTAAGTGTGGTCTTTCCAGTATACGCTTGAAGGGATTTTAGTAAAAATAATTACACATATAAAATGAAATATATAAATTTTATGAAGTACTGCATAATTAAGAATAAGGGAATAGAACAAGGTAATTTAAAGGAATCATTCAACACATACATTACAGGAAGGCTAATAAATGACAGAATTATATCTAAATGAACCTGCATGGTCACATGACTTGCATGATATGTGCATACTACATGGTTGTGTTGTGACACATATATACTACATTAAATTCATCACTAAGTTTATACTTAACGTATCGGTGTTTCAATGTATAGGTTGTAGATAATAGTGCTACACAACCTCGACTACTATAGTGTAGTTGACAAACACTAGAAGGGTATATATTTTTGAATCCTTTATTATGTCTAAAAATAGATCGGTTGTAATGCTGCTTACCCGATCCGATGGTCGGACCCGAGTACGGTGCATCACAACTCCTATACTCATCTCTATATACTTAACAATCAATACACTTAAAACCTCAACCCAAGTCACATACACAAATAAAGAGGCTAAAACATTTAAGTTAACCTCGCATTGAAAATCCTACTTTCCAAAAATTTTTAAACCTATATAAAAGCACTTCATATATTTCATAACTCATCCTTATCACTCTGTGATCCCTCTGATCACACAAATTCAAAAACAACATACCATTATAGTTACTCATATCACCTATAATCCAGTTATCACCATACATCTAATAGCTCATACATAGCCATTTATACAATTATTCTTTACTTCTCCAAGTTCTTCATCACCAATGCTCCCAAACTGTTCGTCTCTAGAATCCATATGAACCTATGCATCCAAAACCATTAGTGATGTATCCAACTTTACTATGTTATAATAACACACAATTATACATATATTCAAATACTATACATTTCTTATATTTTCTTAGCAAATAAAACATATAAGAACTTTTTCCAATGATCATACTCTATTATCAACTCTTTCCTCTAAGTATAAATAAAGCAAAATGTCTATATTCATAACAAGGAAGATATTCATGCATGCACATATCTATTCATGCTTTGTAATATGAAATAT
>CANXYI011989997.1:0-11819 GCA_948208565.1 Hura crepitans
ATATAGAAAGAGAGAGGATTGTAAGCATAATCTACATATCTCATAGCTAAGCAATTCAATATTTTCCAATAAATGGCTAACAATTTCCTGGCTTAGTTTTAAGGCATAAAGATTTGACATTTCTTTTGTAGTGTATCAAAAATATCCTAAAGGTGAGTCGAGAGATAATACAAAAAAAATATTTAGGGGCAACTCTATCTACTTGAAGGACACCAAATTACATTGTATCCTTATTCAACTTCTTAAAAGGCTGAAAATTCTAAAACATTGTTCAAAACTCCATGTCTTTTTCAATTCATATTTTTGAAGCCTAAGAGAACCATTCTAAGTATCTAATGCCTTAAACTCTTTCATTTAGTTCCTTTTAATTAAAAAAATCCAAGTTTAACAACCTCTAAAAATCTTAAAAGTCCATCATTTATTTCAAAAAGTGCTAAGAGAGAAATCTTAAACCACCAACATTTGCTTTGTTTAACCATAGATGCCTTTATTCATCCATTTGGTAAATCTCACTAGGCTAATCATTAAGTGCATGAACTTGGTGTAGATTTTATGATTTACCAGGGATAAGGCAGTGAGTGTTTAGAGTCACCACCTAGCCCTACACTAAAACCACTGATCTTTTGCAAAGTAAGGATTTAGAATCAAATCTTATTTATGCCCTAATAATATACCTTTATATTATAACATTTATCAATCCTATATCATGCAAGCAAGTGAAAAAATTAATAAGACATGTATATCACCTTTACATGTAAAGGAAAAAGCAATTTATAGCAATTGAAAATATGTAATAAAATAGAAATATAAATTATACATTCATAAATTTTGTAAATCATTAATTGTAGTTTGACCTGACAATCACTCATAATTCCATAGAAATTGATGATAATTGTCTAACTCCCATCTCAAGGAGATTGGCCTTTCTTAAATGTAACTTTTATTAAGGAAAATCAAAACTATTTTGTCAAGAAAACACCAATTAACTAGGTAGAAAAATAACTGATGTGAAGTTAGGCATTTTATGTGTAAAACAAGTTATTAAACTATCTATTCCAACCCAAAATAAAAAAAAAAGATGTAAAAGGTACAAAACCAAATAAGCAAACATGAAATAAAGATAGGTTCCATTTCTTCATCATTAGGTTTGTATGGATGCCACATGGTCATTGGCATTAGTCAATGTGGGATTTAGTCTATCTGGACCTTATATCCAACATAAATGGTTAATCTTACACAACTTAAAATAAAAAGATTAGTTACAAAAATAGAGGTCTATGAGGACCTAATAATAGTACAGAATAAGGTTATTATAATGTATGTTAAAGATACAAATATGGATATAAATATGTATAGAATATGCATGAAAATTCATTATAAATAGAATGGTTAGAATAATTAATGATGAAAAGAGATATAAATAATTTAACACAAACAAGTCCATATAAACTACATAAAAAAAACATATTCATTCAAAATAGATGTCTACATGGATTGCACTCTACTCATGAAAGGGAGCCATGCAAACTATACATTAATTTTAGAATGTAATTTACATGATATTGAAGAACACAATTATTAGAATTAATTACAAAGACAAATTTAACATTAATACAGATCAATAACATGTTATAGTGGTTAATAAAGATAAAACATATGTCACTAACCATTAAATAAGTGTTAAAATAAAAAATAGAAGATAAACGTAAGACTGTTATTGAACATTAGTTCGTATGGGCCTTATGTTATATACATATTCAAATAATTGTTCCATGAAGACCTTAATCCTTATTAAAATAGGTCAGTGCAGACTTATTCATTGATTGTAGAAAATAAGTGTGATTACAATTTTTAAATGAAAGATTAAAACATGATTAAAATGATTTAAAACATTAACTTGCTCCTATAATTGATATGGAGATTATATAGAATCACCTCACATGTCAATCAATACCAAGAGATCGTAGGTTAAAGAATAAAATGATTAAAAGAATGGGAAGAATGAAAGAATGAGAAGAAGGCCTCAAATCTTACCTTGTTGAAAGCTTCAAGCAATAAGACAATTATTGGGTTTTAAAAGAATGATAATTTTTACTAAGGGCTTAAAGACAAGTGGAGCAAATCCAACACTGGAATTTACTTCGTTGACTCTTAATAATTAGTGGTGGTTCATGGTGGTTGTTAGTTTGGATTATAAATGATCGAGGTTGATGAAATAGGTTGAGAAAAGGGGTATTTATAGTGTTTTAGGGTAGTTCTCCCATTCAACTGAAAGGGAGTTCTAGTAAAATTAGGAATTAAAGTCTAAATTGGAAGACTAAATATCTAAAAACTTTTTGATGAAAGGCCTGTGTAGACCTTGGTTTAGGGTTCATAAGTCTGTACGGATCTAGGCTTTGATTTATCCTAGTAGACCATTGGTTGTGGGCTATATTCCTCTAGACTAGTTCAATGGTAGTTTGTGCAAACCTTATGGCATCAAGTCTGAATAGACTTACACCCTGATGGTTTGTACAAACCATGGTTTTCAAGTCTCTTGCCTTGTCGCTTAGGCTTTTCTCTGGTATCATCATAGGCCTAAAAATGAATGAGTCTATACCATAGGGCTTACACTATCGCACCCTTATTGGAATTAATATTAGTAGCAAAGGGCTGAGGCTAATACACTATGAGCTTTTTGTGTCAGGTTAAAGTTCGAATTTATAGGAAATTTTGAAAGCTAAAATCCAAGTGTCTATAGTTGCACCCACATTGGTGTGTATAGTGAATAGCTAGTGTAATAATACACATCAAAGTATGAGGCTTAGTAATATACCAAACATTTATTGGCTTTTTCTATTTTGCCTCTTCACAATCCAGTTAACTATTTCATGTCTGCATGATACAGCTTGTTATCTCACACCTTCATAATCAAACTTGTCATGTGTTTTCACATCTTGGCATTTACACCTTTTAATGGCTCGATGTTTGCACTTCTCGATGGCTTGGCATTCTGTACCACTTGGTAGCTCGACTTTCACATCTCTTAGTGGGTTGGCATTTGCACCTCTTTTTCTCACCTCTTGGTGACTTAGATTTCTTTTATATATTAGAGGGTAGTTTGCTTCGTATATGGTTAATGTATATGGAGGATACATGTTTTCATGCATGAAAAAAGTGTTCGCAGTTCAAAAGAATGCATGTTTTCATGCACGAAGAACTTAAAAACTTTTTTGGTGACTCAAATGAAAAATGCATGAATGAGTGTTTTCATGTAGAGAAAAAGGTATAATGCATGTTTTCATGCACGAAAAACATAAAAACTTATTAGTGAGTCATATAAAAATGCATGAATATGCATTTTCATATAGAGAAAAAGGAATAATACATGCTCGCATTCAAGGAAAAAGGATCAATACATGTGTGAAAGGATTATTACCTATTTTCATGTAAGGTGTTGATAATAAATGATGCATGTTTTCATGCAAAATAAATGTATTACTCTAAAAATCCCAATGTTATAAATAGTACTTCCCGGGATGTGAATAGTATTTTTAAGACCCAGGTCACACTAACATGACTAAATAGAAGTATCAATCATAATATAATTTTGGGTAAAATTTAAAGTGAAAATAAAGTCATTTAGATGGTTAAAAATGATGGCTAAGTTTTTATGGCAGTGTCACATAAATATCAACCTAGTTTCAATTAAACTGTAAAATATTTGATTTTAGGTCAAAAAATTTTAGGATTAATACAACCTGATACTCAAATATTTTAAATAGTCTATTAGAATAGGAATTCGAATTTTTGGATATCGGGAAGTATTTTTTATAAAATAAAATCAAGTAAAGTAAAAAGTTACATTTTTAATCAATTTTTCTTAGTTTTCAAGCTTGAGTTTTTAAAGGCTTATGGCTTTTAGTTTATATGATTTTTAGGGGTTATCTGAATGTTAATTAAGGTTACACAAAGGGAGGAATTAAATTAAATGGAGAAAGAAATGTGTTTTGATTTTTCTTTAAGCCATGCATATATATGGTCAAATAGCTTAAAGAAGGTCAAACTTGGAATAGTATCATCACCATCTTCTTTCTTGCTTTCTCTATGGAGCCAATAGCACCACCCTTGAAGCCTTCCTGTTTTTCTTATCTCCTCCATCACTCCTAACTCCTAATTAACCTATTTAACCCCTAAGTCCAATACTCTATAACCCCTAAACATAAATTCTAGCAAGAGGTTTAAGAAAAATTAAAGGGTTTGCAGGTTTTAAGTTGGAGTCAATAGTGACAATGTTTTAATTGGGTAAGATTTTTTGAGTTTCTATATTTTTCTAGTGTTTTCTAGGTGCCCAAGAGCAAGTTTCTTAACTCATTTTCAAGTTGTGACATATATGTGATTTTATACATATTTTTAAAAATGAGCATGTATTATGGTTGTATAGCAAAGTGAGAAAGGGAGAAACAAAGGCAATGAGAAGGCATGAACTGGCCTGATTGGTGTCTTTTGAACTCATAGTAAGTGTAACCAAAGTAAAATGTGTTGATTTTGTGTATGCCCTAAACATAAAGTGTATGTATATGTATGTAACTATAAATGTTTTATGTTACTGATGTTTAATGTTTATGAATTTTGTTATGTGGTTATGCGAGCCTTGAACAATGTATTATAGGTGACCAATTGGATGTTGGATGTGCAAAGGTATGTGTGGCTAAATGGCCTTATTAATAAGTCTTAGTCAGTTTAAGGCATATTATGCTTATTATGTGAAATGTTGAATTATTATGGAATTGGCATGTCTAATGCACACCAATTTGATGCATGATACCATGTAATTAAATCAAAATAATGGTCTTAAATAAAATTCATGGAGTGACCAAAATGTTTTGATATGTATGCTTAAGTATATAAACTATATACATGCTTGTAATTTGAGCCATAAGTGATTTGGAATGAGTAAAGTTTATGCATATGTTATTCTTTAAGTGTTTAAAATAGTTATGCCTTTTTATATCACTTTAGTTGAAACTATGGCTTGTTATGCATCAAGTTATGTTTTATCATGATAATTTGGTAAGATGAGAAATTAATCATGAGATGTTATGATAACATAATTTTATGCTATGTATGGTTAAAGAAAAAGTATGTTGAGGATAACTTTCCAAAGTATGGTTATATTATGTATACTATGAGACCAAGTATGATTGTAGTAATGTTTATGTTACATTACAAAGCTAAGTTATGTAAAATGATGTATTCTAAGGATAATTATGATAAAATAATGAAGTGTCACATTTTTCCTTTTTGGTGATTCATTGACCAAATGAAATCCTTAAAATCAACATTAAGTTATTTTAATTTTATGAAACCAAAAATAAATGGTAAGTAGTGTAACATCCCAAAAATCTCGACATTTATGAATAGTACTTTTCTCGGGGTGAATAGTGTTCCTGAGACCGAGATGCACTAAAGCCACTGGAAGAAAGTATTATCATAAAATAATTTTGGATAAAGTTTTAGATTAATCGGGGTCATTAGAGTGGTTAAAAATGCTAAGAAAGTTCTTATGATAGTGCCTTGGGAATAGTGACTAAGGTAAAGCTAAACCATAAATTAATTTCAAAGTTGCTCAAAAAATTATGAAAATTATACAACTTAATAATTAAAAATTCTAACGAGTCTAATGGCATTGAAATTGGAATTTTTAGATATCAAAAAGTAATTTTTTGGAAATTCAGGTAACATAAAAGTAATGAAATTAATTAGTTTTTTTACATTTTTCGAGCTCTAATTTTTAGAGGCATTTGGGGATAATTAAAGTGAATTTATGCAATAAAAATGGCTATTAATTAGACTTGGGAAGTGAAGGAAAAATAGGAGAAAATGTAATTTAAAAATGATTTTTTCAAAGGGTAAAAATAGTCAAACTCTTTAAAAAGTCAACAAAAATTCACTCCCCTCTTTCTCTCTACAAATTGATGGCATCCCCTCCCTCTCCTCCACCATTTTTGCTTCAACTTCCTCCCCTTTAAGCTCTAATCTCCCCACAAAATTGAAACCAAGTAGCCTCTATGCCTTAAAACACTCATAGAAAGTTGGAAATTTCGAAAAAAAGTTACTCAAATTAGTCAATTTTGCTTTCCCATAAATAGTAACCTACTTTTTTTTTGGTAAAAATTTCCAACTTCTACTATTTTTCCTAGATAGTAGGGCTGCACAAGAAAGGGTAAATGGTTTTAGATTTATTTTTGAAGCTATGGTCGATTTATTATGGTTTTTTCAAAGATTTTCCATTTTATGTTAGGGGTTTCTAAATCGGGCTATGATAAGGGTAAGGCTAAGGCATAGATAAACCTCAAGGTGTAATCAAAATAAAATGTGTGAATTTAATTAAATTTCCTAAATTTCCATATTATGCTTAATATGCATTAAATGCCTAAATGTGTGAAATGTTATTTATGTCATGCATTTATTGTGTTGTATGACATGTAATAACTATACTAATATGTTTTAAATGATTGGAATTGAGTGAATGTGAAAGATGTGTTAAATGTGCTATTTGAGGCATAACATGGAGCATAATATGGTATAATTAGCTAATTTGAGTAATTAAGATTAAATGAGCATAAATTATGGTTAATTTACTTATTTGGTATGATTATAAATAATTAGAAATAAAAAGAGGCATTAGTAAAGTAAAATTCTCAATATGCACATTAGGATGGTTATATGTACATAAATGAGTAAAAATGCCTTTACATGTAATTAGGTGATTATGTCTCATGACATTTTACATATCAACCATAGTTGCATAATGTATGTGTGGAATGTGCATTATATGACCATTTCATTAGTATGGTCAAATGCCATGTGTGCCATTGAGTGATGTAGTTAGTTTTGGATTACATTTGCTTAAGTATATGCCTAAAGGGGATATGTGTTTGTATGTTATGAGTAAATGTAAGATTATGCATGGCATGGGTTTTAAGTTGTGTCTTATGATAAACTAAAGACACTTTGAGTGTTATGTAAGCTTAACATGGTAATTAAGGCCTTGGCATAGGGTGGGCCAAATGGTTTAGTGCCATAGTAGGGGTTTATATTCTTGGATACTAAACTAAGACTAAATGAAGTTATATAGGCATAAATAAGAATGACATTTTATGGTTGGATATAGTGAATAGTAATGGAATTCCATGCACATTTAAATGTGTTAATGACCATAAAATGTGAAAAATGAGTAAAGTGTGTTAGAAATGAACGATAGTCTTAATGAACACTTAATGAGCATGAAATAAGGAAAAATTATATAATAAAAGATAAAGAGGCCTAGTAGCCAAAATTACAACAAAGGCATGAGGAATTATAAGTTTTGATACCATAAACTTTATATGCATTTGTGTATGTATTGTAATGTGGTTTTGTGGTATGTTTAATGATGAGCACTAAATATGCCTATATGAACATGAATGGTCGAATGGCCTATAATAGGGAATACACATGATACTTCATGAATTATGAAAGTATTAATGCATACATGCTTTATTCCTCACATTTGAATATGAACATGATTATTGTCATTAAAGAAATGAAGTTTAAGACCTAAAATTTTCTTAAAATGAGCTTAAAAATTGGTCTTGAAAGCACATTATGCCGTATAAAGAGAATTTGATGTATTTAAGGGCATAAATTGACCTAAATGGATTTATGACTTTAATTAAGTATGCATAGGTATAATACATGCTAAAAATCCATAAACGAGATAGATGTTGTGATTATATGTGCATATGGCACAAATATGGGATAATGTATGTTAAAATGGGCATAAATGTTAAAAATGATGTTTTTAATGAAAATAAATAGTTTTAGTCATTTAATGGGTAAAACATGGTTGTTAAAAGCTATGTAAGCTTATTTAATGAGGTGAAACTAAAAATAATGGTTTTAGCCCATAAGATGTAATAACCTAAGAAATGGATAGGTTGATCAGTCAGCTAGGGGATATAGTAGTTACTAAGGAACTTTGGTGGTTAAATAATGATCCAAAGGTTCAATTTTAGTCTTACTTATGGATTAGAGTGCCAAGATCTTCAAATCTATGTGAGTACAGCCACAGGGTCCCCTACGGAGGAATCCACCGCATGAGCACATATAGGTGCAGCTATAAGGTCCTATGGGGGAATCCACTGCACAATTTATATTCGTGCAGTAGCTATAAGGCCCAAAATATAGGCCACTGCACAAGTTACAATCCCATTATCCATAGGTTTGGGGTTATCCCCATGGGCATAAGCTAAGGCAATAAGGCGAATAACATAAATTGAACATAATGCATGTCCTAACTGTAATATAACTGATGAGTGCATATATGATGTGAAAATGGTTCAATGTGTTGAATTATTTTTTTTTACATGTTGGTTTGTTATATGTATATGATATATGTATCAAGGTGTATAATGTATGTCAATTAATCATAATTGTGGCACATTCTCATTTGATTGAATGTTATGCACTAGGTAAAGCAAATTTAACATGTAAATGGAATTCATACACTTATGGCATTTTGAGAATGATAATTATCACACGTTATTTTGATTACATTAGTAAGCATTTGCTTAGAGTGTCATTTATTTATGACACATAGGTACGAAGATATTTTGATACTCGAAGCCTTAAGACATCAAGATTTATCAAGAAAATGCTTTCTTTTGGTACAGATTATTTATATTGAATAGTTATGATGTATAGGTGCACTCAAATGTGTAATGTAAATGGGATGGGCCTAAATTGTAACTTAAGGTTTCTTTTTAGATTTTAAAGTTTGTAAACCTTATTAAACTATGAAATTGCATGTTGTGTTGTATGATATCTTCCTAATGTTAAGATATCTTGTGTTGTGTTTATGTGTTGCTAGAGTGATCAAAGGATCACATTGAGATAGTGGAAGTGTGGGAATGAATTTTAGAAGTGTATTTTTTATGCAGGTTTCTATTTAAAATTTGGGATAGTGCCCGGTATAGTCATTATGCCATCAAATTTTCATCACAAGGAATCCCAATTTTGAATAAGTAACACTATTTGAAAATGTTTTTGGAAACCCATATTTTCACACAGAGCTAAATGAGTTTGTATATCTCGATATATGTGTATACCTTAGTGCCCTCAATGACTAGTGGCCATCTAGACCAGGTAAGGGGTGTCACAAGTAGCTAATATAAGTAAATAACCTAGATTGGATATGTTAACTAGTCAACTAGAGGTTTATAACGGCTGCTAAGGTACTTATATACCTCTTCATGACCTTCAAATCCCATATTGATTTATGACCTTCAAGTCCTATATTGATTGTGACCTTCGGGTCCTATGTTGATGTGACCTTTGGAACCTATGTTGATTGTGACATTCGGGTACTATATTTGTTAGGTCTTCATGGTCTTAAGGGCCTTGGTGGCCTAACATGTCCCCGTTATCTAAGATAACTAATGTGTTTCCTATAGTATGGGTAAAAATAATTGGTTAATCATAATATGTAAGACATGGTACCTAATAATCTATGCAACATTCACTTAATACATGATGGTAACGTGTTATACTTGAAATTACATGTTTGAAATTACATGTTTATGATAAGCTACACACCTACTGTAACAACCCAAAATCTCAATTTTATGAATAATACTTCCCTGGGATGAATAGTGTTCTTAAGACCTAGGATATATTAAAGCATTGGATGAAAGTATTAATAATAAAATAATTTTAGGCAAAGTTTTAAACCAATTGGTCATCATTTGTTTAGTTAAAAATGCTAAGAAAATTTTTACAGTAGTGTCTTATGAATAATGACCAAGGCAAAACTAAACCGTAAAATGTTTTAAAAGTTGCTCAAAAAATTTAAGACTTATACAACCTGATACTCAAAAATTCTAATAAGCCTACTGGCACTGGAATTGAAATTTTTAGAGATCGGAAGGTATTTTTACTAAAATCGGGTTATGTTAAATATTGCCTTTTTAATCTATTTTTTGTGATTTTTGAGCACATATTTTTATAGGCTTTTGAGGGCTGATTGAGGAATATTTATGAGGTCTCAAAAGAAAGAAATTAGGGTAAGAAAATGTTTTAAAAATAAAATAAAAAAAGAAATCATATAAGGTTAAACTTATGGTCAAAAGAGATGTAACGCCTAAAAACACAAATCAGGTGAATAGTGTTTTTTAGGCCTGAGGGATGTTCCCTATGGTGTAGGCCAATATTCTGAGTTCGATGACTGGCATGTTGGCCATAAAACATTGATGGGCCTAAAAGTGGTCAAAATGAATGAAATAAAATTTTAACAGAACCAATAAATCATTTTGGGTCGAGAACTACTGTTTACAGAGATAAAGTGAGGTCGAACTGGGACAGCTCCAAGAAGTGCCTGGATGGACCCAAAAAAATCATACCTCAAACCTTAAAAATTCCACTGAGTATGATAGAGAAGGAATTAAAATTTTTTGAGATCAATAGATATTTTTTCGGAGAAAGTCAACTATTGACTTTTGACCTGAAAATTTATGTGGGCCTTTGGGACAATAAGCAAGGATTTTTAAAATAAGAATGAATATTTTTGGAGGTCCAGGGAATATTTTATGAATTTTTAAATGTTAAAAATGGCATATGGTGAATAGTAAACCTAGCTCCCGAAGGAGTTTCAGGCTAACATTTTGTAGGGCCCTTAGTAAATATAATTGAGAATTTTTGGAGATGTATAGGAATTATTTTGGAATTTCAAAGTTAAAATCATAAATTAGATTAATTTAGGCCATCCGATCACCACGTGGCGTGATTGTGGCCATCCACTTTGCACGCATACCTAAGGGGACATATGTAAGGAAGGATGGAAGGTTAAAAGTGGTTATCTTCTCCCACTTCTAGCTAAAGTCGATGCTATTTTTGGGCAAGGAAGCCACCATTTTTCTTGCTTTCTTCTCTCTCCTCCCACCATAAAAACACATAAAAATGATATGTTCTTGAGCCTCCATGGTCCTCTAAAGCCATTCTAAGTGACAGAAGGAAGAAAGGAGGTCTAGAAAGTGAAAAATGAACACTTAATGAATAGTGTTCTTTTAGTGAGTAAGTTAGTTTTTCTTTGAGTTCTTATTTTTTTCCCATAGTATTAGGTATGGTGATGTTAAGGGAAGAAACATATTTTAGTTTAGAGCTTTATGTAATTTTGTAAAAATTTTCAAAGTTTGAAACCTTGTATGGAAGTTTAAGGAATAGTGCTTCAAGGTGGAGGAAAAGGAAATCAAGGGTTCTGGAGTAGCTTCAGAATGACTGGAGTCCACTATAAGAGAATTTACCCCAAACACATTATGTATGTTAGGGTAACATGGCATTGAAGGTGTGAGTATGTGTATGGAAGTTAGGGTTTCATGTGTGTGCATGTATATGAGTATGTGAAATGCATGTTATAAGGTGTATATTAATGATTTAAGATGTTAGAAATGTGAATTAGATGTTAAATGGATGTGCAGGCATGTGTTGCATGCATGGCTATGTGTATGTCATGTATGCCATGGTATGAATAAGCAAGTATGGTTACTTGGCATGTGAGAGTAGGATGGTATGATGATACATGTGAAGATAATAGAATGATATGGCTATATGGAAAATTAATGAGATATAGGGTATGAATAATGTATATAGTGGAAAGGTATGAAGATATGGAATGTAAAATGGTGACATAGAGAAATATCACATAAAAGATTGAATTTGAATTGAGAAATGTTGTTTAGAACTTTTGGGATGGAAACAATGATTTTATACGGGAAGTTAGGGGGTAAGATTTTAGGGTTTGC